>VKOC01002533.1:0-22509 GCA_009364415.1 Spea multiplicata | reverse complement strand
AAACCTAGCTAGCTGCCCCCAGCATGTACTGGCTGACTTGGCATGATAGGAGTGTGATTGCTAACAGCATTCAAACTCCCATCATGCCTAGGTTCCAGCACTTACACATCCAACCAGTAAATGCTGGAACCTAGGCATGATGGGACTGTGATTGCTGTTAGCAATCACACTCCTATCATGCCAAGTCAGCCAGTACATGCTGAATCCTAGCTAGCTGCCCCCCAGCATGTACTGGCTGACTTGGCATGATAGGAGTGTGATTGCTAGCAGCAATCACAGTCCCATCATGCCTAGGTTCCAGCACTTACACTCATACTTATTCAAACACCCTCCCCACTCATTCAAACACCCCCTTACCTGCACTGCAGCTCTCCGGTGCCGCTCACAGACCTCAGCAGGGGGCGCGGCCTCCCTCTGCCTTCACTTCTAGCTTCCGCTTCCTCTATGCAGTGCAGAAGACCCTCCCACAGGTAAGTAGCAGGGCTCGAGGTGCGGCCTGCGTAAGATCGGTTGCCTTGGCTGCCGATCTTACGCGGGCTGCACCCTCTCTCTCCTCCAAATTTAAAAAAAAATAATAATTAAAAAAAAAACGGGATTTAAAGTCGCATTGCGACTTTATTCCAAATTTGGCAGGGGGGCAACAGGGGGGGCAAGGATTAACCTAGGGGGGGCAATTGCCCCCCCTTGCCCCCCTGTAGCGACGCCACTGGGTAAAGGTACATGACTTTCATGTATTCTTATGTAATTCACTAAGTAATGAGATAAATACAGTCAATCAATGCACCAAAACAATAATACAATAAATTATACAGGACATGACTGTCCTTATCAAGTCAAAGGACCTAGGAGTCAATTGGAGTCAGTATTTTTGATCTCCAGTAATCTAGAGGTTCCAGTAAAATGCTGCATCATTTCATCTGGAGAAGAGACCTCTGGGGCACTGAATGCTTATATGATTCTACATCTTCTTCTAAATTCACCCTATAAAAAGGCATCATCTACTAAAGACTACCCCTACCCTTGGAGCAATTTGGCTATACTCATTTGGCTTATCAGAGATTCAAGACAGGATATGAGCAAAGAGGATTCTCAGGAAGACAGAAATGCTGAAGACTCAGGCAGTGGCTTAGGCAGGCAGTTAAGCAAGTGTCCCTAAGCAGGCGATACACATATGCAAAAAACTAGGTCAGACAATAAGCAAATCGGAAGATAATCCAACTTTAAGGGTCATATACATTACTAGGATGCAACGCCTTTAAGAGACTCCTCTGCTTGTGGAATGTGCGATGTGCCACACAGCAGGATGGATCTTCAAGTAGTGGGTGCACGGCCACCTGCTGCACAGGTAAGTCTGGCTCCTAACAAACACACCATGGAGAGGTTTGTGCCAACAGTTTCACAGATATCTACCTTGACTATGGTGGCAGCTGCTGCAAGCACCTAAAATAAGCCTTTAAGACCATATTAAAGATGGCACTAGTAATTCAATTGTGCTTCTTAAAGAAAGTCCTATGATTTTTTTGTTATAGACTGTTGATGTCAACATACTTTAAAATTTTATCTATGGAGAAGAAGGGATTGAGGTAGCGTCAGAACAAATTAGGTATCAATTAAGAGCCTGGGAGATTCTTACTCCTTATAAGTATAGAGGGTTGAAATAGTGAGGTGACTTGGTAGTAGTGTGGCAGCTCAAAAGAAAAGCTCAGGTTCTATGCAAGGTGAGTGATCCAGTCTATGTTGCAGTGAGTGTGTCTCTGTGTGCAAGCATACTCTGTGTGCAAGTATTAGAGTAAGTGTGCGTGTTAGTGTATGTTTGTAAGTTGGTGGGTGGGGAGGAACTTGGCACTACAAGCCCCAGGTCAAAAGGTACCAGCCCTCTCCTGGATATCTGTGTATATACACGTATATATTATATATATATAATATAATATATTATATATAAATATATATGATATATATTGCTGAAAACAGTGAAAATGTGACACTTTTGGCTCTTGTCTTACCTAATCACTTTTCAAGATGGAAATATATTAGTACATATGGTACATGACAAAGAAACCAGAGATGTCCTTTCACTGTAGTGCAACTCTGTCCACAATCTCTCTGTTCTATCCTTTTTAAAGCTTATTTAGCCTTAATTATGTTTTATGAATCATTTGTAAGAACCAGATGTCCTGTTTTTGAAAAAAAGAAAACTGAAGTTGTGATATTGCCAGCCCGAGAATCTGAAGTTAATGTACTTGCTTATTAACAGATTATACATGGGCATAGCAATTAGCCACAGATCTCTTTGAGCCTTTCTCCTGCTACATCGCACAGCTTTTTAAACGGAAAAAAATGATGTGAACGGCTTGGCCAGCAAACCCACTCAAAAGCTGCTTGTAAGTTTTCAGGCCACATGCTTCTAACCCAGGCAGCTTTTAAAAAAGCAGAGGTATACCACACACAGCACCAACCATTTGAGCTCCCAACCAGAGAACACAGGCACTCATTAGTTGAATAGATGTATGAAGACGTATACATTATATGTTTTGCTACCCAGGCCCTTGAGTACGTCTCCATGTGTGATTATGTGCTAAAGCAACATTTCTGGACATGCGATGGTCACGAAGAGTTTGATCATTATGTTTTATCATATCACTACAAGAAACCTGGGAATAGGCCTGAGTAAGAGAGAGAGAGGAGGAAGAAAGGAATTGCTAACAAATTAGACACTGTGTGGGAGGATGTGGCAGCTATTCCTTATTAGCAGAAGCTGAAGAATGGGATTTTCTAGCTGCTTCTCCCCCTCCCATCATGGAACCACAGAATACATCTTCTCATACGTCTCGTTCCGGAATATAAAACGTAAGATAAAGCTCTTTTGCTTTCATTACCTTGCATTTTTAACTAACACATTTGATATACTTTGCGTAATACATTTCATTCCACCGAATGGCTGAGTCTTAATTAGATAAATTATACATTCCTCCTGCACAACACCACCGATATATTCTGTGATGCCCACATATAACAGTACGAGATTGTGAAGATACCAGAGAATTCCAAACACAGCAACGGTGAGGATATTCACATCTAGGAGAGCTGGCTTTACATAAGTTGGTTGCATGCTGATTTGGGCAGGTTCAGTAATAACAACTACCAACATTGCGAGCGGTTTCCTTCTTACTTTCCAAGCCAACTGAAGCAGCACACCTGCTAAATACTCTATTCAGCTTTCGTCCAAATCCTCATGAATTTAAAAATATATATATAACATACAATTGTCCCTCTCCAGTTGTCCTTGCTCCCTACAGTCACAATCTTGGCTAAAGTATATGACTCTCAGATGCTCTACCCCTTTACAGTATGTGATGTCCAATTGAGTTCCATTTCACCAAGGTTGCAAAATTGCACATTTTTTTTTGTGAAACACTAAAATTCTATTATTTCTTACGTAGAATAATAAGGTGCAATTTTTCTGCTACAAGATTGCAACTACTTGGAAATCCATTTTCAACACCATGTCTGTGGAGGTCAAAAATTAATTTGGAAGGTGAATAACCCCTATTACCCTTATTCCAGAAGGGTACAGACAGTTATAGCAAATATGTAACAATATCTCATACAGAGAACCCAGAAATAGATTTTTGTTTTTTTGCTTATTTCTAGTAAAACACCTGATCGAGCTATGATTATATGATTCAAATGTGTCAAACTAGATGATAAAAAGGTGCCAAAAGCTTATTATAAAAAAAAAGAGAAATTACACAATTGTTTGCAGAGAAGTTTTCATTCCCCTGCTGTGTAGAATGATTTAGTTATCACTAAGATGTATTAATGACATGTACAACTGACACCATATAATTGTGTACGTTTAACATTTTTACATTAACACCACTGTGTCTGTGTGTTTGTGAATATATATATATAGAGAGAGAGAGAGAGAGAGAGTTAGAGTACTGATCAATCCACAAGGGGGAGATAACGCAGCTGTATAAATAACATCTTTATTGTGAAAATGAAAGGTAAACATATCTAGTTATAGAATATGTTCAATAAAAGTATATATTTTTTTAAAAAATTCATTGCACCACCTTCAGTAAATAGGCAGAAAATGCATTATTGTTCATAATTCTGCTTTCAGAACGACATAATTAATGCTGATATCTTTATTCATTACTGCTCATTTGTACTGAGGTTTAAAATAGCATATGCTTCAATTGCTATAACTGGGAATGCCATCACATTATCAGGGGCAGTAGCAATAAAAGCTAAATCAATGATCCAGAGACACTGGTTTTTTCAACATGACTTTTTCTTTCACTACGCACTGTATACAGTAGTTTGTGAATAGTTGACACAATTTGTACATTATAATTACCGTATATGAACAATAATGTTGTTGATGTGTAGCTTAGGCACACAATGTGATCTAAGGTTCCTCTTTAGAATGTAAGCTCTAATATCTGTGGTTCCCCCATACCCTCTCTTTCCGTGGAAATATGGATGGCCCCCACTGCTGTATATGCAGGCACAATAATAAATAAAAGATCATAGTACAAATAAGAGTATCTACAGTAAATGTGAATATATCATTTTTTGTTTTATAGGGGCACACAATATATGCATGGGGTGGAGCTAGCTATGTAAATGTGTGAATCTAACCCTAAGATGCCTTAAATGAAATTAAAGAAGGATGGAAAGCGGGCAGAAGTGGGCATCATCATGCAACCATCACCTGCCTGGAAAAAATGGCTCAGAGATCCGATGAAACAGCGCTTCACCTGGAAACTCCAGGTCAAACCCAGGGACCCAGGCAACTGTATTCTACCAACACCCTTTGACAACATGAGTTTGCACTGACATCAAGGAGAAGGGACAAACATTCAAGGCACACAAACTAAGGGTAATTAGGTGGTGGTAGAATACAAAGCTGGTACATAAATCTTTTCCAGTTATTACTGCTCAATTACCTTTTAGTGCATTCAGTGGGATTGCTAGAGGTAAACAGTGCCCAGCATACAGAGAAACATTTCCATACCAGAGCTGACCTCCTTTAGTCCGTTTCTTTCCAGTAGACGGTTAGGTATTCCGACCGGGAAAGAAAACCAAATAATTCACTTGGTTAATTATCCAGATACAATGGATTCAATCTATGAACAAAAAGACGTATGATTTCATAAGGATATCTTATTTTTTTTTAACTGCTGTCATATTCCATGTTTGTTTGGGAAACAGCAAGTTGAAGGTAGAATGGCGAAGGAAGAAGAACCAAGAAAAATAAGGCAAATGAAGGCAAGAAAAAAAACAACTAAACAAATGTATGGAATATCACAACGACTGGGAATAATGGGTTGATAAGGAATGAGGTTTTAAGGCAATGTTCTTCAAAATTATATATCTGTAGACCATCATACTAATTGGCTTATTTTATTGAGCAAACGAAAAGCGGCTCTGAAGTAGCAGGGTAATGTATTCTGTTTTTTTTAAAAAAATGTTCTGATGACCTCACAGTTTGTGGGAGTAAAGCTGTAATTGAAATGGAATTGTGTTGCACTTAGCTGAACTGTTTGAGTCACAAGCTTTGTCTTTTATTGTGTGTTCTTCTCTATGTCTTCCTGTAGGTGCCTTTTGTCTGCTATGAGGCCATTAAATTGCAGTTAACTGTAATGCCCCCTTTAAGAAAATAGGATAGGGTTAAATCGTGAAAGAGGCAGGGGGGGGAAATTGCATATGTTTAGCTGTAACGTGAGATTGAGAGGGTAGAAGAAATAGAATAATATGTTATATTTATAATAGTGTAACAATTTATTTAGTGATATTTTATTAAAAATATTTGACATAGCATGTTTTGGTTTAATAGGCACATTTGTTAATCAGGAAATTGCCACAAACACAGCAGATCATCTCTACAAGTACCAAATTCATTTCATGCAATTTCTTTGTGCATTTCATGGTTTCTGTAACAGAACAAACAAAAACAATAGCATCTGATATGGGACTTTGCTACCCACCAAACTGAAATGTTACCTAGAAATAGGGGGGATGCTTATTTTATCTATGTGCTCCTAAGCAGTAATGTCATATAATAGGCATGTTGTTTCAGCCAACCAGACTAGCACAGCTGTGAGTACTGTATCTTGGCACTGTGTAGCTATTGGCTCCTCTCTGGGGAGTGGAGGGTGTTCAGTTATTAATGATCACTGAGCAGGCAGTACCATGTCAGTGTGACAACTGATCTGGTGAATGATGCAGCACTAACCACCAGTACCACCATAGACAGGAGGAGAAACAGGCTACACAAGCAGATTCTCTGTATTGGATTGTCAGCAGCAGCAGCAGCCAGAGAGAAACAAAGCACTGGCAGATAGAAGGGATTTTAATGGGCAAGCAGCTCCATTCATGCTGTAGGATGTGTGCATTCACAGGGAAAGAAAAAACTCTTAATGTATCTGCTCACATCCTGGTTTTTAATGCAAGAGTACTGTAGCCAGAACTAAGGATACTGATAGAAGATACTGGGACACTAAAGCTGATGCTGGGTAAGTTGCATATTTTACCTGTATACTCCTTGCTTGTTTTTTTTTCTCTCTCATTTATTCTCCTATATCATCAGTTGAACTGCTTGCATTTTCTAATACACAATTGTTCAAGTGAACTGCGTGTGTGCTTTATCATATTGTAGCCTCCAAAGCACTACTGCTGAAGGGTAACAGTCTTCTCTTTCCTATGGGAAAATAAATAGATGATGGTTGATCTGCAACCAGTCAAATAATGAACAAAGAGTGGATGTTTAGACAATTTTTGGTGTATTCAAGGATATAATTTCAGAGATCACAGTCTGAATGAGCTGATCACACACAGTGATTGGATTTCTGCCAGGCTACATCATAGGGATGGTGGTAAACGACTTCTCTTAAAACATATGCTCTTGCCAGTCTGTAGAGACACTGTACATGGCTACTTCCTAATACAATTGCAATTGATGTATGTTAGAGACAAAGACATTTATTTATATTGACTCATTTTCTTTAAGCATTTTCAACGGTTTACAAATAGGCAATGCCACTTATAAACAAACTGTTATCATCATACCGTGTGTGTGTTTAGCAAAAGTTATCTACTATAACCCTCATTAAAACATTTAGGGAAACTACTTCTCTTCTTTCATGGGACATTTACAGATTCCCATCAGAACCCAACACATGACCCTTAACACCAGAAGCACCAAGAGGATAAGGAAGAGTAGATGTATTCAAAATGCTTATGAATGTGGATTTTCATTCTCTCCTTCCCAGGAATAACATGGTTATACAAAATAATACATAAAGGACATATAGATGTACTTAAGAGTATCTTTATATTAGACTCTAATTGTAGCTGCTAAAAAGAAACATTACGATCAATGCCTAGAGTTTGTTTTCTGTGGGACTAAACATTTGCCAAGAACAAGGTTATTAAAAGCATTTTTTTTCCTGCCATAAAAAATAGTGCATGTCTTCCCTTCCCTGTCCTTTTGGAAGTCAGATATATCCTCCTGTAAGACAAGACCTTGTTTCTATAGCTTCTATTAGAAGTTATTACTCATACAATAACCCTGCTAACTAATGCAATATATAAATAGAAGTCTCTCTAACACAATCACATTGCTACAGATCTATCAGCGTGTGAATGCATACTGTGTGCATGGACAGAACAATGCAGCTGATGTTTGCATCTAATCATATGCAAAAGCATACAATTTCCAGCTAGTGCTGGAGAACCTTGTTGTACATGGCTAATGAGCAAGCTCTGAGACTTCAAATGTCATATAATTAACCGTATAAGGTAGCCGTCCCCCTCCTGGCAATCTGCACTTTAACCCAATAAGTTCCAGAAGGAATAGCAATGCCTTCCATCCCACAGCACAGACTTGAGAGGTTAATGTTCTAGCAGCAGCAAATTGAAAGATGGTATAATAAAATGTTACGCTTTTAAAATACTCGTAACCTAGATACAAAGCTTCTGCTGTTCAATGTGCAATGTACACAATTTTTTGGGTTGTCTTCTCCTGTGATGCCTGCATGTAAAATTATATATAAAATGCCTGCATTAGCGGTATGGTTTAACTTGACTTACATTTGCCAGGAAACTGATGTGAGATTTGGTTATAAAAAAATAAGAAAAAAAAATATTTCAATTGGGTACGGCCTCAAATCTTTGAAAAATACATGTAGATTTCATGCCTATTGTATCTAGATACACCCAGAAAATCTATGCAAACACATTACCCAGATCTCTATGGCACCTTATTCTAAACGACCAAACCAAAGTATTAGTTTAGAAATTTGCAGAAAGTCAGGGGACTGTTGACACATCCACCCAGGTAAACAACATTTGCCTTGAGTGATTGCACTCCACTCTGGAATCAGGCAACTATGAAGGTGATATATGTTAGCTTATTGATTTAGCCAGGATTAGATGACACAATTTAATCAAATTGTGGACATTTTCCAGATGGAGAGCTGTGTAAGAATTATGTTGCATATCCGTATCTAGTACCCTGAACAAGCAGAAGTGCTCCTAGGGAAGGATATGCCTTGTGCTTTTGGATCTACAGTATATCAATGGTACTGAGCTTCTGTTAGATATACAGTACATTGTCTTATCAATATAGTCAAGAAGTAAAATATTGGAAATATAAACATGTTTGAGCTGTATTGTATGGTAGCTAACAAGAGCCACTGCAGGCCTCCTCTAGATTAGCTAGAGTTCCAAAACTCCAAATTAGAACATTATGACTTGTGACCACCGGCAGTAGTGGCAAATCCTTCATTTTTCTGTGCGAGGGTGCAAAATAAATGTAAAAAAATAAATAATAAATACTAGCTGGCTTTACATGTGAGGTTATTGCAAGCATTTAACATGGTCGAGTCAGGCTGGCAATGATAATGTTACCACAAACAGATATTGGTGTATATCGAACACAAATATTACTTTATTGTAAGTATTATTTGTCATTACGACTTTTAAACATTTTATTGAATGTAATTTCTGGTGTGAATGTGAATTTCACATTCAGTATTCAGAAAAAAAGGGCGAAAAATAAAGAAGCATGCTCTTCTATATCAGTAGTATAAAAGTGATTAACTCAGAGTACAATACATTGTTCCGGCTCTGGGACATAAGGAATTGTATATCCTTTTATTTCAAGTGCAGCTGCATGTTCTAAGATTATGGCGTTGTGTTTTTTTTCTCAGTAGAATACTTCTGAAAGCATGCTAGAAATAATCGATGATATTGTGGAGCAAAATACTCGATTTACAGCAACAGCTTCAAATTTCTCCAAATTTAACATCATACCTTGCTTTGACTGGTGGATCCTTAATGTTGTATGCAGACACATTTTTATATGTTAAAGTGATGATGGCAAGAGTATATTAAATTACAACTTCACTGAGTTGCAGATACCAGATGGTTGCAGATGTTCATTAATTATTGAATACAAAGTAGCTATCCAAGCCTAACTAAAAAAGGGTGAAAATAAGCAAAATGAAACAATAGGTTATTGAGGCGATGGAACAATTTCTCCAAGATATTGATTTAAGGTGCTTAAGTAGTCAATAACTGGGGTTTTAATGCATCACAAATGTTGAATAAGTGTCATCAAAAATGTTGAAGAACTGTTAACGTGCAACATCAAGATGCTGTTTAGTTTCAGTGGAGAATTTGCATGTGTTCACAATCATCCATGTAATTAAATCAGTGCCATCAACAACCTAGCAAGCAAGAAATGCAAAAAAACAGCATACCTGTTAAATCTCATTCTCATTTTAGTAAATAAAATCACTTTAGATTCTAATTGGTTCTCACCGAATTTCTTCAAATATCTAATTAAAAAGAATCCATATATCTTGAGAGCTAGTCACCCCTATGAACCTTATGCCATTTTATCAGCTGACCCCTTAGCCCTCAGTGGGTCATTTTTATTGTCTTAGGTCAAAGGTGTCATTTTAAAGGTCAGTCTGAGACCTTCATATCAGGAATCATGATGTTTCTTGCTAAAGAGTTTTATTCAATGCCACAGATCACAGAGAAGGGTTATGGTTAAAAATTGGATACTGTATTTGGACATCTTAGGATGTTTCCTATAGGTTATCACAAAAGTTAAAAATGGAGTATGAATAAGCGTGAAAGTTAGAACCATTAAATTACTAGATATGTATTTTTGGTTTTTTTATAATAATATTTTATATGTGTATCTGGTTTCTGTAAGTGTATATTGGCAATACAAAAGGCTCAATGAACCAGCCATCTTGGTTAAGTGATGTATAAATCAGTTACACTGCTTGTAAACATCTTCCAGTTTATGAATGTGTATATTTTATTTCATACCTTGTTTTGCAATTTCGCAAAGACAATAGGAAAGTAATGGAAAACTCTACTCAATTAAGAACGCCACTCAATTTAAATGTGCAAATATCCTCTAAAACTAGAAATGCAGCTGATTCATAAACACACATGATGTAAACACTGATGATTAATATTTGTATACATTTAAAACATA
The DNA here is from genome assembly GCA_009364415.1 of Spea multiplicata. Classification (NCBI taxonomy): domain Eukaryota; kingdom Metazoa; phylum Chordata; class Amphibia; order Anura; family Pelobatidae; genus Spea; species Spea multiplicata. The sequence continues at coordinate 11,981 of VKOC01002533.1, read as the reverse complement.
AGCAGCATTCTGATAATTATGATTAATACATTTTGTTCACATCAATCATAAATTGTGTAAATTAAATTAAACATGGTTTTATAACCTAACAAAACTAGATATTTTGGTGCTTAATAAATGCCTAAATCCATGGGTATCCCCCAAAAAAAATCCAGGTGGAGGGCGTGCAAAATATCCATCCATCTTTATTTTACAATAGCTGGTGTGGTAAAGATTACCCACAACTACCCCAGTCTATAATTCCTCTGGTGTTCAGCCAGTAATGGCTGACTGTATTTCATGGGAGCTGCAGTCAACAACAAAGTTAGTGTGTAGAGTAGACCACCACAAGTTCAGCCAGTAATATGGTGAATATTATTGTAGATGTAGTCTACAAAAGCAAAAGTTAGTATTTGTACTGAAGACTTATTGTAGCCGCCTCCCCGGAGCTACTATTGTTGATTCATCATCAAGGGGAGCAGTCAAGAAAGGTTTATGTTGTGTTGTGTAAAGTACCATTCTGAGGTATTGCAAAAAGGAGCATAAAGGCTTGGAACCAAAGTAGCACACGTGGTAGTTTTCCAGCAGTTGTGGTAACATTTGACACTCAAAGTGCTGTTACTACATTTTTCATGATGTTCAACCAACCAGCAGCTGCAGTGCCAATCCATAAATCATCTAAAAACTAACCTATGGCACTCCAGTTGTTGAGTACTCACTTTTGAAGATGTTTAACATACCAGCCTGGCTAAAAGTCATGGGGGCTGAAGAATTAACTGACCCTAGGTGCAATACATTTGAAATAAAACTACCTTGTGTCTGCAGTCTGCAAACTGTGTCTCTGCCCAGGTGGGGGCTCTCTCTCTAAGCTAGCAGGGTGAAAGGTAGAAAACCAGCTGGAGGAGAGAAAGAGATCAGACAGCAGAGGGGCGTACATAATGCTGACTACCTGGTGTTTTAATATTTGGTAAAAATTTGAAATGTTAATGGAATTCAATGGAATTCAATGGATGGCCTGCACAGAACACCGTCATGTATGCCGTTTAACCCTTCACCTTCATTTAATAATGTAAAAATCAAAGCAAAATAAAAAGGGATCACTGTTCAAATGGCCATCTATCTAAAACATTTTACATTCAATAAGTACTTGGGCATAAGCTGTTTGAAAATGTTAACCAATATGAATGGCCTGTTCATGTAAAAGTTTAGTTTTATTTATTTATCTTTTTCCACAAGAATAATGCTGTAATACCAATGTTAGACAAAAAATAATTGCAGCAAAACATGCATTGAATAAAAGTAACCTAAAACAAAGATGATAGATCTTTGGTTTGTTCACATTTGAAATCTAGATAATGGTCAGTAATCAAAATTATAGATAAAAACTGCTCTGCACTTTGTTCCAATTAGCATAGGGCACTAGTAATTCCTCATAAGACCTTAGAACCAGAGCATGGCCAGAGACCTAGCAGAAGGAAAAGTTCCTAGGGAAGGAAAAGTTCTAAGATAGACATATACTCTGCCACAGTAAGATGAGCGCAACAGACCAAAGAAATATGTGTCACAGATAATTCATGTATATTTTCTTATTATTTCCCGCAATACAAATTATTATTTTTTTAAAGTTATTTTTTTGTGTAGCGCTCTCTACCAAAGCACAACATATGTTAGCACTGGATAAACACTCACATTTTCCGGACTGCATTTAAATGAAACGCTACTTAGTTATCTATACCACAGTATTAGATATAAATAGGGCAATCTATATGGTGATTACAATAAAAAAATTATAATATTTCTATCTAGACAGACATGTCTGTTTTCCCAAAGTTCTGAAGGTTAAACTAAAACCAAAAAGAAGGAAAAATGCAAAGACAGCCTAGAATACTTCTTTTTATAAAAGTAATCATGTAAAGGAACACTGAAGTGAGTGGGATTAAACTGACATAGAGGTGGCAGCTGCTGAACGTTGAGAGCAAATCTTATGTCAATACTGTGATTCATAGTCAGTTCTATAGGAACCTAAAGTTGATTCTACAATTTGGCAATATTATTAACATTTGTGACTCATACTTCTTAGAAATATTAAGAACAAAATAATGTATTCCGTGTGCCCCCTGGTATTACCTACCATGTTGTCATCTGTTTGTCATGCTGTTCCTAAAGTAGTCCAAAAAAGCTCAATGTATGTTTTGTGAGATAGGAATATGTCAGGAATAGTTAAAGGTTGAGTTTTTTTTTTCTCTAAAATGGAGTTCTCAAAAACCATGGCACTTGGTTTGAAATAAATATTTCCATTGCTGTGTTTAAAATTGGATTAGCTATGGGAAAAAGAGGCAGTTGTCTTTTGGGCCACTTGTGAGGAAGACCCTCATGGTGCCATGCAGCAGACAAAAATGATTTTGAAAGCAAAACATGTTTCTTAAGCAAAAAGTCCATGAAGGGCCTGCAGTGCGCCCACGAGATACTGAAAACCATAACTGTTGGGGTCTAGCAATGTTGGGGACCTCTGCTCTACTTCACAAGTCTACTACAAACAATCATAGGTGTATCTGTTTCTTGTTTCTGTATTGATCAGACATTGTACAAGAATGCATTTTACTAATAAAGCAGGGCTCTCACATTGTCTGCATGAGCATACTAAATCATGACTGTAATGCTGTGATATACTGGCACTGGAAGGAAATTATTTACTTATTTATTTAGTCATGCATAAAAATAAACATGTAACCTTATATCCCAGAAACAGAGATTTTTCTTCAATTTACAAAACAACCCATGATGTGAAACCGTACATTCCAAGAACAGGTCTATATGAAAACACCATAGACTGATTCTCAATTAACCTGTATATAATCCTCAGTTACCACCGTTCTTCAGTTACGGATATAATGAAATGGACCTTATTCTCATTACTATGCAAGAAATCAAATCCCTTGTACCTTCTTGATATATTATAGACCCAAATCTTAAGTAGTCTGTTTTTTTCCCCTTTCCTTGGAACCAGTCATCCACAAATCACTTATGAAAGTCTAAGACAGCTGCTTTGAACATACTTTATAATATGTATGCCTTATTACCATTTTCTTTAGAGTTTTATGCTAAGCTGTTAAAGCCACTCACCGTGTATTCATTCACATTTATGGTAAAGATCAACTGAAATACATATAAAATAGCTCTAAGCTGCTGTTGGAGTCAGGTCTGCAGCTGTGGTACCATTGTTCATTTTTAGACTTCTTTAAAAGACACAAGGTCACTTTATTACCTAGGCAATGTTTTATCCATTTACCATATGTTGATTGGTCATTTTCCTTTATTTTATATAAATACCCAAAAATCTGAATTTCTGCGTAAATCAGCTCAAAATAAAAGTGACAAGTAGTAGCTTGTTTTTTAAAATCTCTATTATTGAGAAGGTGCCAGTCATCATCACTGATTGATATTTGGCATTTAAGATATTAATCTTTAATTTTGGTAACTACCTGTATATCATCAAAAACAGCAAATTGAAGTGCCTTAAAGACAGTTTACCTTACTTTATTGAAAGAAGTTTTTGTGAAAATGAGCTTACTGGTTTTTTTTAAAATGTACCTGAATATAATAAAGGCTTATGAGACTGAGTATATTATGAATATGACATGAAAGGAGGTGTATTCAATAAGTTAAAATAAGGTTCATTGGTTAAAATTCAGTTTTTACACTAGGGCACATCTATTAATTTATGTTCGTCATCTACTGATGAAAGCTATGGGTTTTGCATCCAAACATATATAGGCACATCACCTATATGCACACATGTAACTAGCTTGCATACGTGCAAAGTATCTAATTAAGGCATTTGTTTCTTGGTACGTGTCAAAATGTCTGTAACATTATTTCAAATAATAGCCTCAAAATGAAAATAGAAACATTAGTCTCATCCCCATATTCCTCAGACATCACATTCTATACTTCATTATTCAAAGCTGCCGCTATACGATATCATGCTAATAGCTGTAAAAAATATCCAGAGTGATGTTGAAAGGTCAGTTTAAGAACCAAACCCATTTATTATGCTAACCTATTTGTATGCTTCAAGTGCCCAGAGCACAACTATAAAAAAAAATATGAAATAATTTCCATGAAAGCAGATAGCTAAAGGTCATTAATGTATGAAAACCCTGAAAAAGAGAAATGGGTTATCTGGGGAACAATGTTTAGCACCCATGAAAGGAGGTCCTTGATCATACTCACTTTCTCATAAAGGTTTATCAGGTATAAGGTACCAGCTAATCTTTTTTTTTTAACCTTTAACGTTGACTTGTTTGGAGGTGCTCATGCCCACCTATAGCTGGAAAGTTACTAAAGGTCTAAAAATGATAAGATGTAATATATAAACATGCCAATGTTCAATTCTGTTTGTCGTATGTGTTTTTTGGTCAACTGACCTATATGAAGGCTGGATCCCTACCAAGAACCCTGGCCCTAGGAAACAGTGTAAGGAATTAATGCCTTCTTGTGAATTTACATAGCAAAACTAAAGTCATTCTAAAATTCTGTCTGGACTGTGAGTCCTCAAATGATTTACATGCCACCAACATTTCTAGATCATGTATGGTAAAGAGGAAAGGTTATTTGATAGTTCCTAGCCCCAAAAGTGGTTATGTCGAATGACAAGAAACACAGGAAAAATATCACCACCTCCTACACATACTTACACCTATGGGACCCAGCTATTTCCTAAGTGAAAATATATTCTGTTTTACTTATCAGCATTACCTGTTTACACATTCTCAGGAATAAATCCATACCCAACTGTCATAAAAACAGACCTACAAATTGATAAATCTCTCCTTAGTATTAAAAGTCATGATGTTTTTACAGCTAGCCATTAGTAATTTAATGCATCAACAGCTTTACATCAGAGGCCAGTTATCAGCAATACTGTTTATAACTTAATCTAAAAAAATATAATGAAAACAAGAGCTCAAGTAAGACCCAGAACTATGAACAATCATGACATGAAGCCTGAAATGTTAAAAATGATTGATGCATGCTGTGACCTGGTAAGCCAAGGCGTGAAATGCATTTTTATTTTGTATTAAGAGAAACTCTTTGACACTACGAGTAATTATTATGACAATGTTTATTATGTTATGTCGAAGCAAGAGGAGCATTCCGCACAACCTGTGTCTTCCATAATATTTTATTAACGTCAAGAAACTTATCAGACACTGGCATATTTTTTACTTTCATCGACAGAAAAAAATACCACATATTGTGTCAAAAATATACATTGCGAAATATTTCATTCCGGTTCATGAAATATTAACCTCAGATGCAGGGTATGGCAAGGGAAATATCACTTTGATATAATGACGGATCATTGTTACCATAATAAATGTATCTATAAAGATGTCCCGAAGCAGAAGTAGTTTTCATATTCTCACTGTTAAATAAATGCACAATAATTAAAGTACCTTTATATATATATATATATATATATATATATATACCGGTAGATATATTTATATAGACAGATATATATAATATATATATATATATATTATATATATATATATTATTATATAATATTACAGTAAGTGGCTCTTTTGCTGGGTTAAGCAGGCAAGAAGATGGTTCATGGGGCCAAACACAATAAAGAATTCAAAATGCAGGATGAATCACCCAGTGTTCAATCCCAGCAGCCTCTGCATTCAATTTTAAAGCAGTAATCTATCTGATCTATTTCTAGAGTGCTTATAAAGGCAAATCCTGCAGACCCAGGATAAATAATTGCTACTTATGTTTTGCTACGCTTAAAAGCGGAAGTATCACTTTCAGAACTATACGTAAGTTATTGTTCATAACTACAGTTTGTGCTTTGTGTCAACCAATGTAATTATTTTCAATATATTTGGTTTAAATGTTAGGGACTATTTGATGGAATCTGGGATCTGTAAAAAAAATAGGTCTAGCATCTCAGTTCTTTTCTCATTGCAAAGGCTACCAGAACAAAATTAAGCTTTTGTAAAGAGCAATAGAGATATAATTAAGGAGGTATAAATTATACAGCAGGATCCAACATATAAAATTTAAAAAAAAATAACATACATAGTAATAGGTTTATTTAGTCTTCTTATTTGCAACAATTAACAGATCAGCTTCTCACCATGGTATGGTGAGAAGCTGATTAAGAAGTTAACATGTATCTGGTTCTTCTGGCAGTGGTAGAGTTAAGGGCATGGTATGGGTCATATTGACTCAATCTTGCACTGTATTGTTAAAATGAGTACACAAGATGAATGTGACCCACATACATTACTAAACCACAGTGATATTGAGTCAAAGCCACAAATTTCAGATATTATGAACAGTCCTGGTAAGAAGGACAAATAGTTCAATCTACATTCGGAAAAAAGGATTTGTAAAATAGATGTTGATAATATAACTCACTGTTCGGGGTCAAGAAGGACGGAAAAACAAATCCTCTGTTCTTTAAACTCATTTGTATCTGGTTTATTAAATAAATGAGAGTGCAGGGTGTTCTCACATACTAAAAAGCAACAGAAATCATCTGCTTGGATAAAGTGAACAGGATCACTACTGCTACAATGACATGCCTTTCATAATATGACAACAAATTATTTGGTACTCTTTACAGTTTCTTTTAATGAAAATAAAGGGAGATATCCTGGTTTTAAAATGCCTTAAACCCTTCTTCACCAGGGGTTTTCCTACCCGAGTTATAAAAGCTGTTTTGTCGTTTTAATTATATGTTTCTTCAATCAATAACCCCTTATTTGTTTAGTGTACCCCTACAATTTATATATAGTTTTTTTATACAATTTTATATGTGCAGTATCAATAATATATATTTAAAAGGTTTGCAATTTAACTTACAAGTAAATTAGGTGCCTTTTATTATGTCATTTATTTATGTTAGGATGTTTTTTTTAAAATGTATATTTCTAGTTGGCGCTGTGTGACATTTGGTATAAGGTTTTTACCTTTTTTTTGCATGATTACATCATTGTGACATTACATTTTTTATTGATGTTTTTATTTATTTATGGTTTTTTTTAGTAGTTAAACCTGCAGGGTTAGGGAACATCAGAGGTCTCTGCAGGGTCTGCATAGACCTTCTAGGAACTCGTTCAGACTGAACATTGTTTCCGGCGTTGTCAGCACAAGAGACACTTCAGGCTTTGTTATCGCCGCTGCATAGACTTTAGGACATTCTATTACTACAGATAATCCTGTGGGTAATCTAGCACACAATCCATAGAACGAAATAGTAAGACCTAAAGTGGCATTAGCACCATTCCCTTCCAATTTGTTCTACTAAATTTGTCTTTTACAAAAATAAGGGTATAATATTTTTACATCTACTGCAGACATTTTTCATGTGGCCACTCCCTTAGTACCTCTCAAGGGGGATCATAGTACTTCTATTCACTGGCCTCATTAGCATAATGGAGAACTGGCCTCATTAGCATAATGGAGACCCCTGCATTGAGGGCCTCTTAAGTGGGGGGCCCCAATGCCGGCACCACAACCCTTTATGCCATGTATACTGATAGGCCAGTGCCTCACTGAGTCTGAGCTGAGTCTATGACGTCAGTTTCAGTGATGCAGCTTGTGAGAACTGAAGAGAACAAAGAGAGAGCTCTCACTGGCTGGTGGACTCCCCCCTCCTGAGCCAACAAGGGTAGGGTCGTGTGTAATTATGCTAGTATGTGTGTGGGGGGAGTGTGTGTGTGTGTGTGTAGGTGTTTGTTAGCGTGTAAAAATAGGATAAGCAAGAGTAAAAAATTATCTGAATCAAATATGTATATAGATTCACATTTCCATGTGAACTGGACCAATGATGCTTTTATATACGTTCGAGTATGTGTGTACTGTAAATATTTGAATGCAAATGTGTGTATATGCTAGTGTTTTAAATAATGTAAGCAAGTGTAAATGGAAACAGATACAATACAGGGGCAAAACAGACACAAGGGTAAGGGAGGTAAGGGATCTGAAGTATGCCACTCTATTGGACAGAGGGTTGTGGGTAAAGCAAATGAAAGAAGGCAGGGAATAGCTGGGGATATTACATAGTCACAGGGTATATGGCATGGGCAAATGATTTGATAGGAGGCTGGGGCAAGGAGTATGATGAGAAGGCATGGCATGTGACAGGGTGGGATACGATAAGATGTAATGGTAAGGTGAAAAAATGGAGATGTCATGGTGAGGTGTAATACATAGGCGAGATGTACAGTAATGGCGGGTATAAACACACAAGACAAAGGAGTAGGTTAATAAGAAATGATAGGGGGGACATAAAGCAGGGGTATAAAAATACAACAAAAGGAAGCAATAAAGAAAGTGTTTTTAAGGAGGGAAAAAAGATAGCAGAAGAAGTAAAAGAGGGTTAATAAAAATAAAAAGATATAAAAAAGAAAATAAAATAGAGCCCAAAATAGCTGATTTGGGAAAATCTCAAATTCAGCCGTTATTCCAACTTAGCTATTTTTGCCTTAATTTGGCAATTCTCTTGCACATCCCTTGAAATTCTCACAAATCTTTTGCTTAGTGAATAGAACCTAGAATGTTTTATGTGATATACAACAGCAATAATACAACAGCTTTTGTATCTTTAGCTAAGCTACCTTGCATTAGGACCCTTAGCTCACTAGTTAGTATGCTCCTTAGTATGCTTAGCTTAGTATCAATTTATATGATTTGTCAAGAAATTTAGGTGACTGACCCACAGTTAATATTTTGGTCCCAAATGTTTAAAATATCTCCTTAATAAATATGAACAAATGTATTCTTCAAAGAACCATCAGGGACACAGCTTTCACTAAGAATTGATTAGTATTTTATGAGAGATTCTGTTAGCTACTCTCCCTGAGGCTGATGACATCATGGGTCTATTTAGTGGGTCAAAACCACTTACTAAACCTTAACAAATGATTAACAGTCATTCTAAACACAGTCACTGGCGTGATGGACTGGTAGTCCATAACAGCTGAAGTACCAGGTGTTATCTCTTCACAGATACAATGATATCCTTAAAACTGTTTCATTAGTCTTCGAGAATTATGTATACCAGGAATTTACACCTTCACATACACTGCACCATGTGTGTGCTAGAAAATAAATCTGTGTAGGATGGAAGTATTTCTTATAATTATATTTTATAAATTATTCATAAGAGGTATAAAACTTTCAGAAGTAGAAGTAAAACACTATGTGAAAATATAGACACACTGATAGGAGGCGGCTTCTCTGTGTTATAGAGGGGGAAAGCAGATCTAGACACAGATGGTACAGGTTAATTTTTTGAGCATGCAAATATTATTCACAGTTCATTTTACAGATGGGTAGTTCTAAATGACTGCCGAATATGTTATTTTTTTCAACTTAATGTGCATGAGTTAACACAAAATAGTGTTTATAAAAATGTGATTTAAATATCATGCCACTTCATAAGTCCCATTAAATAAGAAATTAAACTTATTAACCCCTGTCACATTAACAATGCTAATTATGCTATGAGTGTTAAAGGATGAGAACAAACTATTGAAAAGTCAAAGCGGTTTTTTTCCCATGCAAAATTCTCGCAACTGCGCAATGCTAAAACATGATTTATTCAGGAGTGGATTTAAAACCAGAAATGCAAAAATCTTTGGAATTAGAATTTTTTTTGAAATATTAAAAAAAGGCTTATTTTAGCCAGTACTTTCTAGACAGTAAGCTTGTTTCAGCAGAGCACCCTACCTTTTGTTTCTATCCAAATAGTTAAGTGCTGCACTTTTTGTTATTTCCTTTTTACCCATTGTTCACCACTGAAGAATATGATGGAGGTATATAAATCAAATAACAACAACAATATTTAGGCTACGACAGGCTATGTCATGTGGCTGAGATTTTCTGCAGTGGGATTATGGTTTAAAAAAAAAAACTATATGTAGGTTCTTCCCATACTTCTTTAGCTCAGAATGTTTGGTGGCTATGATTGTATCAGAATCCCACAATTTCACAGTTCTACAGCAAATCTATGAAATAAATAGTTAGTTCAGAAGTGGGAATAAATGAGGTCAATGAGACAAGTCTTTCCAATGTTCTCCAGAAAGAACCAGCGGCTTTCTTGAAAGCTCACTGAGACCCTTTTCTGAATTAATTACAGACCTAGTATGCAATAACATCAACAAAAAGTTGATATTAGGAAGTACTCCTTCTAATAAGTAGATTAATGTGTCTGTCTGGCCGTGTGAAATGATGGAGAAAGTATGGTCTCTTTCTCCATATTGACAGAATCGTGAAAGTCATCTCGGGAAACATTTGCGATCTCGCACAAGAATAGCTGCCAATATGCCAGGAGTAATAATTAATGGGATACAGTAGCAGAGACTTGTTGCAGGTATCACACAGTGACATGTACTAGAGGCCTTTTGTTTAACATTATTGTGAATGGCACAGCAGGACTAGTTTAAATCTAGGCTTCAAATTGCACACACAATACAAAGTTAAAATATTAAAGTAATTAGTGCTACAGAATCTCCTCATGCTCTATAAATAAAATGCAATATAATTTAATTATTGTTGGGGGAGAGGGAATTAACTGGAAAAGCACCTTTAAGCGACTCTAGCAAAATGTATTTATATAAAACATAAAGGCAAACGTTTAAGCAAAATTTTCGTTATTTTCATACATTTCTTTGCAGGTATTATTTTCATTTACAAAAAGCTTAACATACCCAAATTAATTAAAACTTCTTGTAGTTAAACTAAATTGAAGTTAAACATTTTTGTTTGGAAAAACTCACACACACTGTTACTGTGTATTTACCCATAGATACATTTTATTGTTATTAGGGTACAGTTAATTCTGTGTCCCCAGGCTACTTTTGTGGACTAAGCCACGATATATAAAAAATAGTACTATGCTAAAGTTTTAGGCAGTTTTAGGCTTGCGCATTAAGGAACTAGCCATAGTTCTTCTGTGGATTTAGGAAGCCTAGGTGGCTCAATGATGTTGAGATCAGGGCTCTGTGACTATACCATAATTTCCAGGACTTCTTGTTCTGCTTTATGCTGAAGATAGTTCTTAATGGCTTTGGCTATATGTTTGGGGTTACTGTCATGCTGCAGAATACATTTGGATCCAATCAGATGCCCCCCTGATGGATAATATCTGCCTGTACTTCTCATCATTAGGGAGACCATAAATTCTGACCAAATCCCCAACCAAATCTCCAACTCCATTTGCAGAAATGTAGCCCCAAACATAGAAACATAGAAACATAGAAAGTGACGGCAGATAAGAGCCAGAAGGCCCATCCAGTCTGCCCAACCTCTGAGTACTCTCCTTTAGTACTTGCCCTTATCCTATATCTAGCTTGGCATTATGCCTATCCCATGCTTGCTTAAATGACTTTACTGTATTAACATCTACCACTTTCACTGGGAGGCTATTCCATGCGTCCACTACCCTTTCCGTAAAGTAATATTTTCTGATGTTACCATTAAACCTTTGCCCCTCTAGTTTATGCTTGTGTCCTCTTGTTGCGGTTTTATTTCTCCTTTTAAATAAACTTTCTTCCTTTACTTTGTTGATTCCCTTTAAGTATTTAAATGTTTCTATCATATCCCCCCTGTCCCTTCTTTTTTCCAGGCTATATAGGTTAAGATCCTTTAACCTGTCCTGGTAAGGTTTATTTTGTAATCCATAAACCATTTTAGTAGCCCTTCGCTGAACTTTCTCCAACATATCTATATCCTTCTGGAGATACGGTCTCCAGTACTGTACACAATACTCCAAGTGAGGTCTCACCAGTGATCTGTACAACGGCATGAGCTCTTCCCTCTTCCTACTGCTAATACCTCTCGCTATACAACCAAGCATTCTGCTCGCATTACCTGCTGCTCTACTGCATTGTCTACCTACCTTTAAATCCTCAGAAATAATTACCCTAAATCCCTTTCCTCGCACGTTGAGGTTAGGACAGTATTAAATATTCTATACT
>VKOC01002532.1:0-27252 GCA_009364415.1 Spea multiplicata | reverse complement strand
TGCCCCATGATGTGCCTTTTAACCCTCTATATGCCACTCTGCCTCCAGAAATGTCTTATACCTCCTATATGCCACTCTGCCCCATTTTAACCCCCTATATTCCAGAGTGGCATATAAGGGGTTAAAAGGCATATCATGGGGCAGAGTGGCATATAGGGGGTTAAAAGGCATTTCTGGAGGTATATATATATATATAACTGCTAACAGCAATCACACTCCTGTCAAGCCAAGGCAGCCAGTACATGCTGGAACCTGGGGATGATAGGCATGTGAGTACAGCCTCCCTATGCCATGCTACCACCACCACCCCCTTACACATCCATGCTATCATACACACACTCATTCACAAACATTTAAATACTCATTCATTCCATTAATCACACATACTTCACACATTAATCACAAAAACCCTCCCCCACCCCCTTACCTGAACTGCAGATCTCTCACTCAAAGACTTCTGCAGGGCCACGGCTGTGCGAGCAACTTCTCTGGCCCTGCCCCCAGAGGAAGGAGGTAGAGTTATGTGACTCTCTGCTAGCTTCCTGTTCTCCTGCTAGTAGAAGAGACGGTGCTCGCGACCAAAGCACCGGTAAGCAGCCTGGCCCCAGCAGACATTTTTTGGAGGTCAGATTAGAAGACGACCTCGACCTCGAATTTGCTCTGAAAAAAACCTTGTCTTATAATCGAGCAAATACGGTATATCACCAAGCAATTTTCTCGATTACATTTCTTCTTCCAGGCCGGGTTTTGCATTAGATTATTCTTCCTGTGTGACTGATTAAAAGTTACTAAACATCTGGCTTGTGACATAGACACTCTCTGATCATCTAGTAACATAGTACTTGTCCCTGCCATCAAGGCTCTAAGCATATTGCAAGGATTGTTCTGCACCTGAGGTTGACCTGGCATCTCAGGCCATAGCAGATGCCTTACAAAAGCAAATGACTTGAACTGTGAGCAGAGTTCAAATTGGTTAAAACAACCTATAGCAATTGCTATGAAAAGTAAAGCAACTAGTCTATTCACAGAAACAACTTGAGTTGCATTAGTTAAGTACTTAAAGTCAACAAAGCAACAAAACTCAGAACTCAATAGTACCATCAGTCTGGTAATAAACTTGAACACAAAAGTATTTTGTTTAATATGCAACAGTAGAGTGAAAGATTTTGAGATAACCACAGCCACCGAAAGAGTGCTAGAATGTAATGATTTATAAAACAGACCTAAAGAAATTGGTAACCCTGTACATTAACAATACAACTCAATACAGTCCATTTTCCCTCTAAGGTTAAGCCCTAAATAACTGTGTATTGTAAGAGGAGGAACACTGCTGATGTTAGACAAAATGATGTGAATTCTATGAAATGATAAGGTCAGTTCAATGTCAATGACAAACTGTGCTTAGTACATGGGAAACAGAAAATCTCACACTAGACGTATACCAAGAGGACAGCAAAATGACAAGCTCAACAGGTGACCACCAGTGGAATCAGAAATGCATTTTAATGCCACTGATTCACACAAGGACTTAAACTGTCATCAACCTAAAAATAGACACAGACTGTTAACCTTGCAGTTAGAAAAAAACTTGCAAATAGTTGACATGCACTGCAAGTAGCCATTATATACTTACAGTTGCCTTGAACTCCTGAAAAGCCCTCTCCAAGGTAAAAGCTCTGGCGTTTGCCTCTAGCAGTCCCATGTTGACCTTTGTACTGGGTGTAAGCACAGCAGTGGTTGACCGTTGCTGCTATCAAAGGTTGCTCCGATTTGTCCATTCTGTTTGTGCAATCAGCACAGACTTAATTCACTGCTGACTTACAGCCAAGTTCCCAATGTTCGTTTGGGTTTATGTGTCATGATGAGTTACAGAAACCTGTTAAATAGCACCAATAACTAGTGGATACCACTACCTGCATAAAATTATATACCGTATTGGCCAGAATATAGGCCCCACTTTCCCGCCCACTTTAAGTATTTAAAGGGGGACGGGCCTATATTAGGGGTTTAGCGCAGGGATGCATATCTGGGGGAGCAGGTAGGCAATTCTAGGAGGCATAAAGCATATCTGGGGGGGTCAGAGTGGCATATCTGGGGGTATAAAGCATATCTGGGGGGCAGAGTATTTTTTCTTCTAAGGTCAAAACAGGGTTTCTTTTGATAAACAATTTAGTATGAGAATATAATAAAAAATTAAACAAAAAATGTTCTGGTTTTGGGATTACCCCAAATTCATTATTGAATGTCCATATATTGCTGGCAGATATTGGAAGATAGACATTGTCCTTTCGATAGGAATTGTTTTCTATAGTATGCAGGGTTTGTAAGTAACCATGAGCAAAAAAAAAAAAACAAAACACACAATAACTTTGAAATACCCACAAGCATATACTTAAAAGCAGGCAGCCTATGGTATATTGCTGGGAGTATTTCTGGAGAGGGAACAAACCCTACTATTACCAAAGGTTTAAAAATACTGCCCATGCATGTATTATTTTCTTTTTTACCAGCATACCACTGGCTGATGGGTAACACTTATCAATGAGCAGTGACCTAAACAGTCATTGATCCAATAACCTAATAGGTTAACAGCTGTTAAAAATATCGCAAAATAAAATCTAACCACTACCCGATCACTTTTCAGTGGCCTAAACGTGTGACTTACATTAGTCACTGACTAATTAGAGATCAGGTAGTAATCAGTTATGTATTAAAAATAATTATTTATCGTGTGTATGTTTTGTTATTTTTTTTACCCAATTACCTAGATTACGCCTCTCTCTCTTCCGCTCACACCGATGGGAGGAGGGGTCATCTGCTGCAAAGCACTTTTTATTTTCAGGTCAGTGCTATTGAATATTTGTATTTTCATTATTTTCTAACTCATCCCATAGGAGCACAGCAGGGATTGCGACTTTGTCCCCAATCAACGCTGTGATTATGTCACTGAAGGGGTTAGCAGCTGCACAGTGGTTCACAAGGGATAATGCTGTAATGCATCATGAACACAGTTGCATTCTGGTATCATCCCCCTCACCCCCATTTCAGGAATCTTGAAAAGGGGTGACTAGTGCATATTATATCTGAGCTTTTACAGAACACCTGCAGAACTTCAGGTCCAAGAACAAAAGCCAAACACCTTAAATATATCACCCTTATGCCCCACCCCCAATATTTTTTTTTCTGGTATGCATATTTATTTCTGATAAAATAAAGTTGTTTTATTTACAAATATAATATTTTGAGATGAGGTTTTACCAATACCTCTCTTTCCAGTCAGTAATTCAGCCAATGGAAATGTATGACCCTACTAGGACGCACCTGGCTGGGGCGTGATTGTAGCATACACAACATATTAATACACTACAGGAGCATTTTAAACACATTTAGTGAATATGAAGACAACTTCAGGATTGTGTTGCAATTTGAGGGGTCTAAATCAGCTACAGATACTAAAGATCTTACTATATAAATCATCATTCCAGATAATGTAGTTCACTCAATAAGCTACAGATAAAGTGAAAGTACGGTACATTTTAAAGCCTAGTTAACTATTACAGGTATCAATACGATTTACCTAAATCTTGATATAATAAAAAAAGGAAAATATACTTGTAGAATCTTGCACGTCTTTTAACCGACGTGCTTAAAGAGGACAGGAAATTAGGAAAATAAGGAGGATGCAAGGCACCATTTGTAGCGCAGGTGCACGTCATCTTGAAGGCGACAACAGCTAGCAAGAAACCGTAAATGTCTTAGTGGCGACAACCGGGACGAGTCAGGATAAAGAGTATGGATTCGGGCAGAGAGGGACGTAGGTGGCAAGATTCCGGGCTAGTGGAGACAAAGCGAAAGGGCAAAAGTTGCACTGGGCGCAGACGAAATATTAAGATGAGAAGGATAAGGTGAATAGACGGCATTAGCAGCAGATTTTACCCATTAACTAAGGCTATACCCGCCTTCCTAACGGCCGTACCTCACTTCATTGCTTCCTCTGCACTGGAATCTGCAAAGGTTACCGCCAACGCGAGGAAGAGACACCGTTATCCGCCATAACGGTCACTATACTGTAACGGCCGTCCCGTCACTTCCTGTTTCGTATCACTGCTTTCACGGAAACGGAGGTGTCGTACCATTTGTTCCTTCAACATTACAGGATACGTTGAATAACTTTATGTAGGTAACAGATGGAATTTAGGGCAGTTATTAAACGTGAACAAGAAGGGCTTTCTTCAGATGCCATTTCATAATCATATCTCAGTTCCTATAAAACAAAAAAATAACGAAACCTTGGAAAAAACACCTTTTCTTTGAAAAAATGTTTTGCTTATCTACAAAACCTAATGGGAAAAAAAAAGATTCCACTTTTTTGTCATGAGTTTAGAAATATCCAATGTTTGCATGTTTTTTTGGCAATAAGTACAAGTAGCATTTTGCTATTTCAAATCTGGTAATCCAGTCCCCATGTCCTATTTGGGATGTGTTTCACACAGGTCAGTTAAATTACTCCCATCAAACCATATATTTTTCAAAAGTAGACACTAGTAAACACTAGTATAGTAACACTTTCCAGGCACTAATTCTACCGCCAGCCTTTTTTAATGTTTGAAGTAGTATTTGTTTGCGCTTGTTTCACACTCATTGTAGTTGAGGTATGAATTTAAATCTGTTCCCATGTGTCACTGGGTAAAACACCCCAATATATGTTCACCAACATCTTAATACAGTGATACTACCCATGCATCATTGTCAGGTTGTTTGGGGGCTAAAAGGCCACATTTGGGACATGCGCAATTACATTTTTCAAATTTGACTTTTGACATCTGGTTATCCTGTCCCTATGTGCTAAGCTCTTTTAAATCAGTCAGCGGCCATACAAACTGAACATACGAACCAGACATTAGCGCAGTATCCCTGTTGTTTCACCTCTCATCTGCAAGACGATTGGTGTCAACTCTTACCATTGGCGGAATTCGTATAACAATCACATCCATTCCACTACACGAAAGTCCCCCTTTTTCTCTAACTACGGTTTCCACCCTTCTATGCTTCCTGGTTCTCCTATCTCCAGTTCAGTTCCCTCTGTCACAGAACAGGTTACAAAGATGATAGAAATCCATAAAACATTACGCATCACACTTACTAAAGCTCAACAATACAAACTACATTCGGATAAACATTGTACCACTGCCCCCACTTACAGACTTGGAGACAAGGTGTGTCTGCCGACTAGGGGCTACGATTATATGGGTACTCTCCACAGTAGCCGTTGAATTGGCTTCTATGATGATTCACCCTATTTTTCATGTATCTCTTCTAAAACCTTGGACCGTGAATCCTTTACCTGGCAGCCATCCGGATCCTCCTGCTCCTGTTGTCATTTACAACTCTGATAAGATACTAAATTCTGGAAGGTACAGAGGCTCTTCAATACCTCATACAATGGAGGCATTACAAGCTTAATGATAATTCTTGGGAAGATGCTAGGGAGGCAAATGCTGATGAGTTGGTAAACCTGGTCCTTTGAGAGCTCTGAGGTCTCTCCTTAGGGGTAAGCCTGTCACGGTCTGTGTCACAGTCCGCAACGCAGCTGTTCACCAGAGTACCCGCATCTAGCGGGTACTTGATCCTTACCTCCTCCGCTGCCTTTCCTCCCCGTCCTCCAAAAGTGTTGTGTTCCTCGCCGTGGACAGTCCACTGAGTACCCATGTCTGGCGGGTGCTTGTGTTCCTCCGCCGCTGCTGTCCCTCCCAGTGCTCCAGGAGGTGGGCGGTAAGCGTTTGTAGACCAATAGCTTTGCAGTTTCGAAATGTCTGTGATGGCACTGAAGATATTGTATGTATAATAAGAAGGGAAGCCTGAACATGGCATCACAGAGCCCACTCTCACAGAGCACAGTTTTTTAGAATCTAGCCATGTATGATGGGCAATGTAGAAGAAGAAAAAAAAAAGCCTTAGGATATGTAAGTATGTACCAAAAATTCAGTATGGCAATCTATCCAGGGTCAATCCGTTAACAACAATGGCAATCCTCTTCTTTGCAATCACAAACATGAGTACACCCTGGGAATACAATAAAACTTTAGTTTGAGGAAGAACACCAAACACTAAACATTGTAAGCATGTAATTATGCAGGTCACACACATCCACAATCTGAAACTTTTCCATAGTTCCAGGAGAAAGTCTAAGGTGTTACAAGACAAAAACTGGATATGTATGTTGAAACACACTGGCTTCCTCAAAAAAAGAAAGAAAAGAATAAATAAATATAAATCTGTTCATGTCTTTTATACAGTAATCAGTTCTGCTGGCATGCTGGTAATGCTTATCCCAACTAATATTCAGGGATTCTGTATAGTGAGGTCACAAATGCTCGACTTTCTAAAACCTATTTGCCCTATTAAAAAGGAAAGAAAAAAAAACACCCATCACTCTTAGCAGAACACTAAGAATGATGGTAGCTGTAGTCCTCAAAAGTGGGTGTGCCAGAGGTGTGAAGAGGTTGGCATACTCATGGGCATATGCAATGGTATTTTCTAACAAGAATTTGTAACTTTAGCATAATTACAGAATTTAAGCCCATTGTGATCCTTATCTGGACTACATGTGCAATTTACATATATCATCAATTACATCTGTTGGGTAAAATAACTAAGAGGGGTTTAAGAACATTATTCAGTTTAAGTTACTTTATCTATTTAGTTAGAGATTTATGTAGAAATAATCAAGGGAGATTCATAGAGAAATAGAAGTACAGAAACACTTCTTTTTCCCAAAGTATCCATCTGCATTATTGTGGCATCCTGGAGCACTTCTGCAACATGGAGGAGTCTCAGCACATACCATGAAAATAGCCTCTCCCCCATTCCCCCAGTGGGGGAGAGGTTGATCCTGTGTTGCACACTGAGGCTTCGCCCTGATGCAGAAGTGCTCCAGGAGGCCACAATAATGCAGATGGATTCATGGACCAAAAATGAAATAAAAAATTTGTCCTAGCCCAAGGGATGCTGCATTGTCAGGGCTCCCTGATGTGCAGCTGTTCAATGGGACAGTTTTGGGGGCCTCAAATATCCCATGTAACAACCCATTTACACTAGAGCCTAGATGGCATGGACCCTACAGTGTCTCTTGCCCAGCTTGTGTGTGCTTCTGAATGGAGTGCCGCAATATGATGATGTATTTCAATGCTCAGGACAGAGGACGTGCAGCACCAAGAAGCTAAAACTCATCAACAGAAATACACCACTAGGCATTAGCACCATATGTTCAAATGTGAAATAATTCAAAAAACATGATTATTATTACAGTATGCTTTTGCAATTTTGTTAGTTTATATGTGAAAAGAGAAAAAATGGGATAAGATGAGAGAATCTAACCAAACTTTTTAAAATACCTTTTTTTACAAATAAATCACAAGTAGTCCATAGGGAGAATGACATCATTAACTTTGCTATTGTCTGAAAATGGAGCAGATCACATTTAAAAGGGTTAAGTTGTCCAAAGGATGCCTGCCAGTATTGCTTTTTATATTTAGTATATTTTCCCTCATGTTCTTCCAAGTAAAATGCATATCTTGCGTTCAGGAGTCAACTATCCAAGCTGAACTAACAAATGTACAATCTAACAGATACAGTGCAAATCTAAATCAGACTTTAGCCAACTACTACGTGTCATGCTTAAATTGTTTGGGAACCACTACAGCTGCTTAGTGAAGATTGCTTAAACAGAACAATGAGTCTAGGCTGATACGAAACCAATAAATTCGCCCCCCGCGAAGCATTCCATGGTCTTCCAGTCCTCTCTAGCAAGGAAAGGCTAATTTCAACATGATATCTCTCTTTTACGTGTGGTTGCTCCTTGGGGCTGCAGGTAACAGAAGATGAAAAATACTTCATTTTGTTTTGTTTTATTTGAAATACTTATGCTTTATCCTAATCATATCTTAAACCACAGGCTTTTTATTAGATTAGGTGGATTACTATTCTTAGTCTATGTTCTGCACAAGCAAGGGAAACTGTGTCTTACTTTACTTATTGCTTCTAACCAAAGGCTGAGGCAGCCAACATTTCTTCAGTTGTTAGCATCATTTATCAATTTCATAGATGGCACATGGTTTGCACAAACTACTTTGTAGAATTACAACTCTGGTATTAGTCATCCAACATCTTGAAAGTGTGTCACATTTGAAGAAAACTGTGTCTGGCTAAATTATAATTTGTAGTTGACTAACCCATTATTAGCCTCTCCAGAGATTATGAGGGGCAAAGTACCCTTAACATGTTTAGAGAATTAAGCATTTAAAGAGATTGTGAGGACAAACAACTGACATGAAGTCTATTATGAGCTCCCCTCCACACGGTGTGTGGTGCAGCACTACTTTGTGACCCTACTATCCCACCTCAATGAGCAAGCCGACCCAAGTCAGAGCAGGAAGCAGGAAGGGACACAATTGAACAGCATGTCTTTCCAGTAAGTTCATATATATTAGACATTGCAACTCACAGGAGATCAGACCAAAATTGGTTATGATAGAGGTGTCACTCTAGTTAGATGTGTAATATAAATGTCAGTCATGGTCCTACAGGATGAACTATGTTAAGTGCAGTTCACAAAGTGTACGTCCAATTGTGCACTATTAATCATTTATTTTTTTATTGATATGTGTATCCTGAAACCCAAATTCATGTCTACACCATGGCAGTGGCGTCAGCAGTGGGGCCATGGTCCCCCCTACATCATGCTGTGCCCCCACCGTGTGCCCCTCCCAATCCTATCCTTTTCTATTTGTGCTAGGAGAGGGGCACCAAGCGGTCGCTCATGAATACGTTTTCAGTAACCACTCGGCGCCCCTCAGTCTCCTCCGCGAGGCCTCTAGCTTGGTTGCGGTGCTGGCGTTTCATGTTGAGCACCTGAATATGACATCATATACTGGCACTCAGCAGTGAAGCAGTGCGCACCACGGCAGAGCAGCAAGACAGAGGCCTTGCGCTCCTACCGCAGGACTTCTGCAAGGTAAGTGAACTACAAAGGGGGAGAGGGTAGATAGTGAGAAAAGGGGGGTAGATAGTGAGAAAATGGAGGAGAGGTAGCTAGTGAGAAAGGGGGTAGTAAGAATATTGCAATAAATAAAGAGTGAGAATGAGTGAAGGAATGGATGAATTAATCTGTGGCTGCATTGTGTGAATGAATGACAAAAATAATGAATTGATGTTTGCATGAATTGTGTGAATGAGTGAGAGAATGACTGAATGTGTTTATGAATTTTGTGAATGAGTGAGAGTATGAATTAATGTGTGGATGAATTGTGTGAATGAGTGAGAGGATTAATGAATTTGTGAGGATACATTAATGAATATGTGTAAATGATTTGTGTGAATGAGTGAGAGAATAAATGATTGTATGATTGAATTGTGTGAATTATTGAGTGATTGAAAAATTGTTGGTGTGTATCATAGATGTATAATTGATTTGTGGAAAGGCAGAGATGGCACAAGCTGGGTGTTTGAGCCTTGGGACACAAGCGGTGTGTTTATGGGACAAGATGGCACAGGCCGGGCTGTTTGGGGACAAAGTTGACTCATGCTGAGCTGTTTGGGGACAAAGATGGCAAGCCTTATGTGTGTAATCTGGCTGCTGGTCAGGTTCTATGTTGGCAATGTGGGTCCCAGGGCTGGCCTTGAGGTGTGCAACCTGTGATCTATGCCTGTAATTTAGGTGGTTTTATCTATACCTTTTTATGTGAAATCCTGCCAATACAGGGTTTGTATGTCTTATTTAGTTGATCAATACCTGCAGAGTTGTTTTCATGTGATCTATACCCTCAGTACTGAGTTTAGATGTGATTTTTAGTTAATCTATACATGCAATGCTATCTTTCCATGCATTATTATTGTAAAACTGCAAATACAGGATTTGTATGTCTGATTCCAATTTTTAGCGCGGAAGCGATTGCATGCTAGGGCTCATGGAGTGGGGGCCCAGGGAATTGCTTGCAAAGGGTGCATTTTTTTTCAATATAAAATATATTGGCAGCAGGGTCTAATATTTATATATATTGGCAGCAGGCTCTAATATTAACCCCTTCCGGACCGCCGATTGCATACTGCGTCTTCACTTGAAGACCGCAGTATTTTTTTAAATATTTAAATTCCGTGATCGTGATTCGCTGCAAAGCGATCACGTGCACGGAATTGAGGGGGGGTGGCTGCTACTGATTGCTGGGAACACCCAGTGGTCAGTAGCAGCAGTGACGTACCTGGTACGTCCCGGTCTGCCGGTGACCCGTGACCCGGAAGTACCAGGTACGTCCCGGTCTTGAAAGGGTTAATATATATTGGCAGCAGGTGCTAATATTTATTTATATATATATATAATGGCAGCAGAGTCTTATATTAAAGAATGAAAACAAACTGCAAGTTCAGCTGTTATTTTGAAATTATATTTCAATCAAGCTCTTTACTTCAAATAGATAAGTACATATTATGTAGTTAAAAATGCATGTCTTTCTCCTAATATATATATATAAATGTTGCATTTTATAATTGCCCCACTCCCTATTTTGGTCCCTGTCCCACCATGTGCCCCCCCTAATTGTGGAAGCTGAATCTGGCACTGATCTCAGCTATATAGTACATAGATATTAGCTTGGGGCAAAAAAAGGAAATCAACTACTGGTTGATTTCCACCAGGGGGCTCTTCGTGTTCGTCTTTGTGCTCGTCTTCGTGGGGAAAAAAATCTTCGTATTCTGCTAATATTCGCCCGTTCCTGTCTTCTCTTCGGGTGAATATTCGTGGACATTCTTCGTGCTCGTTGAATTTTCGTTTCCCTCCCGGTTGCCTAGCAGGGGTTAATACGGGGTTAACAACACATCGAAGCAGCAGCAGCTGCCGTGAAGGTACGTGTGTGCAACTCATTGGTATTGGTCGTTTCGCAGGGGGCTGGTCTGGCATCGAGTGAATTGCAGAATGCACTTCATTCGTTGATGGCAGGCGAGCCCCCTGCCGGAACGACCAATAGAGTTGCACACACGTACCGAGGTGTACTGTACACAAAATGACCTAGACAAATGCTCCAAGGAACTTGGCCTCCTTTTTATCATACACAGTCACACATCCATAGATGTTTAATAAAAGAATAGGGATTATTTTACATTTTTAAATTGATTTTGGACCACTTGTAATACATGCCTAACATTAGTGAGTGAAGGCCAGGGCAAATAACAAGAGGAAAGGTCCTTGTGATTTGTGCATTGTATGTGTGTGTGTTATGTGTTATGTCACTGTGTTATATGTGTTATTTGTGTTATGTCACTGTGTTATTTGTGTTATTGTGTGTGTTATGTTTGGTTGGTTGTGTACCAGAAGGAAAATAATGACATGGAAAAGGAAATGGAAAAGGTGAATGAGTGGGCAATTGGCGACCCACTCACCTGTTTCACCCCAGAGCAAAGCATCCAAACACTGTCAGTCTTAGACGTTGGGCAGCAGACTTCCAGAGCTCAGAAACAAGGCCCTAGCGTAAGCTGGCCACTCCGGCGGAGGTAGCTGGCATTGCCACACCACAAACAGAGGCAGCCAGGGGGAGAAACTGCCCTTACCATTAGGGACATTTTGGGCATGACTCTAGCCAGGAAGCGAACTGGCAGAGAAGAGATGCTGGCACCACCAGCAGCATTGAAAAGGGAAAGGCGAATGAGTGGGCAATTGGCGACCAACTCACCTGTTTCACCCCAGGGCAAAGCACCCAAACACTGTCAGTCTTAGACGTTTGGCAGCAGACTTCCAGAGCTCAGACACTAAGCCCTAGCATAAGCTGGCCACTCCGACGCGTTGAGAAACTTTATAATCATCGATATTTGGACTTTACAAGGACTTGCTGATTACCATATCTACTTTTGTGAAGGACATCCTCACACTGCTTTTACGCATCACAATTTTTATTTTTCTGTTCAAATTTATTACACTATATTTGTTTTATTTTTTCCCACATATCTATGCGCCCTGGTTTTTGTCTATATACCGTTTCTAATAACACTTGTGAGGAGTGTTGATCTACGGGAGCAGCAAGATCTGTAGGGTATTGTATATTATTTCTATATTTTTCAAGATTCACCCATTTGTGGAGGTGTTCCCATTTCGTTCTATATTGTCACTCCGACGGAGGTAGCAGGCGTTGCCACACCGCAGACAGAGGCAGCCAGGGGGGAGAAACTGCCCTTACAATGAGGGACATTTGAGGGATGACACTAGCCAGGAAGCGAACTGGCATTGAAGAGACGCTGGCACCACCACCAGCAGCAGCAGCAGAATTGGGAAAGGCGAATGAGTGGGCAACTGACGACCCGCTCCCCTGTTTCACCCCAGGGCAAAGCATGAAAGTCTGTCAGTCCATGGCATTTGGGAGCGGACTTCCAGAACTCAGACACTAGGCCCTAGCGGAAATTGGCTACATCGGCGGAGGTAGCAGACGTTGCCACACCACAAACACGTGCAACCAGGGGGAGAAACTACCTTAAACATTAGAGAGAAAAACAATTAACTTTCCAAGCTAAGAGCTGGGCAATCCAACTTGGGCAGATTGAATTTAAGAAAGGCAATCTGCTCCATCAGATGAGGTACCATGCGTGAGCGCTGTGGACTCAGTATGTTTCCAGTCATAGAAAACACGCGCTCACTTTGAACAGTGGTTGGCGGACATGATAGAAGATGCTGCGCAACCCATGAGAGTGCAGGCCACACACTCTTCTTTTCATCCCAGTAGCTAAGAGGATCAACATTAGGCGCAGAAGGAACTTCACAGAGGTAAAGTTTGACCATTTCAGCAGCACTACACTCCATTCTGCTGCTAGCTCTGTCAGATGGTCCAACTATACTCCCAAGTGCCTCTTCCCTAAACGCAGCTGCTCCACTCAGCTGTGTTGTGCTGCTTGTGGCACTGCTGCTGATGCTGCTGCTAGGAGTAGCAGACCACATCATCTCTTCCTCCTCCTGCACCTCTCCCTCCTCGGACAGCATTCCCATTTTACGTTGCCAGTCACGCACCTTGTTGACCAATTGCTCCCAGTAGCTACTGAGAACATTAAATTTCAAAGCTAGCTTTCCCTTAATTCTTGGATCGCAAAGGCATGCTAGCATCATTTCGGGACTCTCTTCCAGTGTACTTTTAGCAAACTTCCTGACTATGGCTGCTACGTCAGGATGTAGAGTGCCACCTTGAACAGCCTCACGGTTTTCAAGGAACACATCCATCTTGCTGCCTAGATAGGAGAACACTGGGATTACCTGGGCCAGACTGGCAGTGTTTGATCTTAAATTTTCTGTGGCATCCCTGAATGGTTTAAGGACTGCCACTAGCTGGGCGATCGCTGTCCAATCCTCCCTATTCAATGGAGATGTAATCCCAATATTGTGCTCTGAGGCAAGATTATGGATTGCCCTCTGCTGCTCCAAAATCCTCTCCAGCATGTCTAACGTGGCGTTCCACAGTGTACAGACATCCTGACGTAGGCAGTGTACTGGAAGACCTGACCCCTCTTGCTCTTCCCTCAAAAGTTGGCTAGCCTTAACACTGGTGAAAGTGCCCAGCTATCTTTCTGCAGCAGGAAAGAACTACTGCTACCACATCAGTTCCTTCTGACATTGCTGCCTTCACTACAAGATGGATGATGTGGTCTGCACAGCGCACACCAACAATATGACCATCTCACATCTCTTTCACCATATTGGCATCTCCGTCAGTTACCACAAAACCAACTTCAACATTGGTGCCCACCTCTGCTCCCACCCAAAGGCTAAACATTTTCCTCATTGCATGCAGAATATTTTGGGAAGTGTGCTTTTCATCCATCACTTCTGCATGGAGAAGGAATGATCGGTAGCCTGCTGCAGCAGCTTCCTTAGACACACCGGGCTGCCACCAGTGTGCTGTCAAAGAAAGAAAAGCATGCTGACCGCTAGGTGCACTCCACAAATCTGTAGTGAAATGAACACACTGACCAGCAGCCTTGGAAAGCTCCTCTTTCACTGCTGCAACACAGGACCGATACAATGAGGGGACAATGTTCCTGCTGAAAGTGGAACGTGACGGAACTGTATATTGTGGAGCCACAGCCGCCATCAATTGTTTGAAAGGCTCCCCTTCGATCATAGAGAAGGATGCCCCTCCAACAGCAATGAACTGACCAATCAGTCGCGTTACTTTATTGGCCTGCTATTTGGGCATTGACCTTTTGGATTGGAATGCCACAAATTGTTCCAGGGTGGGCTGGACATGCAGTGCTCCAACCTGCCTTGGTCTCTGGCTGCCAGCACTAGCTGCTGCTGCTATTGGCTCAGAAGAAGATTACTACTTGTGCTACCCTTTAACTTTGAACATGCTTCTGGTGCTTTAGGCTTTCCGTAAAAAAACATAGAGCTTGTGGGCCTAGCCGCACTACTACTGCCTGCTTTTGGTGCCTTTCCTTTACTTGATGATCCTTCAAGCAATGCTTCCCCAAATGATAAGCGAGAGCTTGGCCTACTTGGCCGACTAGACTGACGCAAAGGCTGCATCTTAGAACTGGTGGTGGTGGTGGTGGTGGTAGATGGAGCTTGTCCCTCCTTAGTCCCAAAAGGAGGATCCATTTCAAATTTTGTGTTGTGTGTGTAGTGTAGTGTTTAAAAAAAACTAAAAAAAAAGGGGGATAAAAAAATTTAAAACTTTGAATTTACACGGGCCTAAGAGCCTATCCTACTACTATGCTAAACCTAAAGCTATATTAGTATTCTAGTCTAACTCTAGGCAGACGCTCTCAAGCCCACTAAGCTAAAGTGAGGTTAAGTTATATATAATATTATATTATTAATAGATTAGAATTACTTATATTAGGGATTATAGATAGAAGAATATAGATTATGAATTTAGAAAATTAGAATTACTTATATTATAGATTATGAATTAGAATATTATATTTATAATATATTATAGATTAAGATTAAAGAAGATTAGAATTATTTTAGTACTACAGCTAGTAGCTTGAAGCTTTGCTTAGTACAGTTGTTGTCATCACACAGTCAATTTTTCTTGAAAAGAAATTAGAAATAAAATGTCACAGCAAAACAGTTAGCTTCACTGCTTGCTGAAACACACAGCACTTATGCGGCTGCACTCACTAGCCCAACAAGTTCACTTCACTGATGGACTGAGGTGAGCAAAACACTAAGGGTACTTTTAATAAAATTGAAATAAAATGTAAAATAAATGAGAAAATCTTTGCAAAACAGTTAACGTCACTGCTTGCTGATCAAAAAAAAACACAGCACTTATGCGGCTGCACTCACTAGCCCAACAAGTTCACTTCACTGATGGACTGAGGTGAGCAAAACAAATGAAATAAAATAAGATTATTAATTAAGAAAAATTGACTTGGTCTCTTGCTGTTGCTAAAACAAAGCACAAACTATAGAGCTGCATCACCAGTACTAATAAGATTAGCTGAACTATATGCTAGTAGTAATTAATTAATATTATTACTTTTATTTATAGCTAATTTAATTAACTATAAGATAAGAATTATAGAATTATTGAGATTAATGATTTTAGATTAGACACTAGTAGATGTCTTGATACACTCTACACTAGTATACTATAGTATGTATATATATGACTGACATATATATATATATATTATAATGTACTATTAAATTATTATATATTCTATTAAATTATTATTTATAAATTGTATTATTTAATTTATTTAAGCAGGACAGGCAGTAGACACTTCGATTCTTCGTGGTCATGAGTCTTCTTCTTCTCCTACATTTTGCCGGCACTGTATTCTCTTCGGTGTGCCTTCGGAACGAACAAAAAACGGCCTCTTCGTGCTAGTTTTCATGTTCGCCCGAAGACGAATGCGCAAGTCTAGTGAGGAAGAGCAAGTCTCATGAGGAAGAACAGCTGTTAGAGCCAACACATTAATTATTAGAGATTTTAATTATCCGGACATAAATTGGGATAGATGGAGTAGTAGTTCTGCAAGGGGATTCAGGTTTTTCAACCTGTTAAATGACACCTAAATATCACAACTAGTACAAGCACCAACTAGAAAGGATTCTTGTCTGGATCTTGTTCTAACAAACAATGTTGATCTACTGTCAAACATTAGTAGGGGAGCACTTGGGTAATAGTGGGTAATATGGTGTCTTGAAATACTCAAAAATAAATTGCACATGGGGAATACTAAAACATATCATTTTAAAAAGGCCAATTTCAAAAAGATAAGGGCAGCTTTACAACATATTGACTGGCATAAACTTTTTAGTGATAAAAACACTGAGGGAAATGGAGTATCAAACAAATATTAGAAAGGTACACTTCTCAGTATGTACCACTGGGTAATACATATAAAAGAAACAGATTGAAACCAATGTGGCTTAGTGGGGAAGTAAACCAAGAAATTAAAAAAAGAAAAGGGCTTTTAAAGCATTTAAATCAGACAAATCAGACGCATCCTATATAAGGAAGCCAATAATGCATGCAAAAAGGTGATGAGATGAGCTAAACTGGAAAATGAGAAAGTGAACAAACAGAACAAAACCAACCCCCCAAAAAAAACAAAAGTAGTAGGTACACTAAAAACAGAGATGGGAGTGTTAGTTAACGAGGACCAGAAAAAAGCAGAAACTTTAAATAACTGTTTTTCCTCAATATATATTAAGGAGAAACCTATGGCAATGGATATGCAAATGACTATTGCAAAAAATGTGCAGGCAAATTGTGATTGGATGACTCAGGACAAGGTGCTGCAGCAACTATAGAAAGTTAATGTTAACAAAGCCCAGGGGCCTGAAGGTATTCACCCACAAGTACCTAAGCAGCTAAGTCTGGAAATAAGTGAATCTCGGTTTCTAATCTTCCGGGATTCTTTTCTTTCAGGAATTGTACCATAGGATTGGAGGAAGGCAGATGTGGTTCCTATATTCAAAAAGGGTTTGCCTGGAAATTATAGACCTGTGAGATTAACTTTGAAGGGTTATTAATGTACAATATTCAGGAATTCAGCGTTATCAGCATGGTTTTATGAAACATAGGTAATGTCAAACTGATTTAATTGCCTTCTATGAAGAATTAAGTAGAAGTGTAGATCAGGGTGTTGCACTGGATGTAATTTACTTAGATTTTGCCAAGGCGTTTGACAAGGTTCCACACTGTTAGTATTCAAACTGAAAGAAATTGGTCTAGATGCAAATTCTTGTTCTTGGGTTGAACATTGGCTTAGTGATACAGAGTGTTGTTATAAATGGTAAATTTTGAAGCTTAACAAACAAATTCTGTCCAGGGTAGTGCAGTGTTTATGTATCCTTACTGTACATTCAATGGTAAAAAAACTGGTTAATGCCAAACGTAATTTTCACATGGGGCGAGCGAACTTAAATTTGCAGAACGTTATTGTATATTTTGCCACTTTTTGGCATTTCCTTTTTTAATGTATCAATAGATTCAATTATAAGTACTTAGTATCTAAAATGGAAGGAGGTTTCCTATCAGTCTGCCCCTAAATCTCCACACTTACCTGCCACTTGTGATCTCCTAGTAATCAAATAATTTAACATGATCCTCCTGCTGTTGGTGACATGACCAGGTGCTGGTACGTGATGTAATGTACATAGTTACATAGTACATAAGGTTGAAAAAAGACCTAGGTCCATCAAGTTCAACCCTTCTACCTAACCTTTCTATTCTTGATCCAAAAGAAGGCAAAACAACCCTAATCAAGCTAGAGTTCTGCCAACAGGGGAAAAAATCCTTCTTGACTCCAAGAGGCAATCGGATTTATCCTTGGATCAAGAAGCTCTAAAATATTAATTGTATTTATAGCCCTGTATGTCATTTAAAAAAAATATCCAGACCCCTTTTGAAGGCATCTAATGTATTTGATACACCACCTCCCTTGGCAGTGAATTTCATACCTTTATTGTCCTTACTGTAAAGAATCCCTTCCTTTGTCGTCTATGATATCCCCCTCCCGTGAATCAATACCTCTTTTTATGCATGCCAAAATCTTATTGGCCCTTGCGGCTGCTTGCTGGCATTGCGCACTGTTGTCAAGTCTATTGTCTACCATTATTCCTAAGCCCTTCTCTGATATTGCATTTATAGAATAGGTTGCATTATTATTAGTTTTACCATTGGGGGTGCTAGCTGCAGTGGAGACTCCATGAGGTAAGAGAGGGAGGGAGTAGGGTTAGAGTCAGTGTGTGTGTGTGTGTGTACTGTAGTGTTATATGTGTGCGTAATATAATAGATCAAGATCTGTAAGTGAAACCTATGGCATACTTTATTGCAGCCACTGCTCCTCTTGATGATGATAAGATTATTGGAGGCTATGAGTGCACTCGCAATTCTCAGCCTTGGCAGGTGTATTTGACCTACAATGGTCAACGTTGGTGTGGTGGGTCTCTGATCAATTCACGGTGGATCATCTCAGCTGCTCATTGTTACAAGCAGTAAGTACATTACATTGAGGAAAATTTAATAGTCCATCCATCTTATTGATCAATATCAGTGGACTCAACAAGTGATCTGACTGTGATTACAATTTGGTTTTTAATGTATAACCTACTAGATTGCTATGTGATCTCTGATTAATGACCCTTTAGATCACTGATTATTGATAGGTCTAATCAATAGTCTGTGACCTAATCTGATCATCCCTAATGCTAATCCTATACACTAACTTTAATCTATTCCTAACATTTAACCATACCTAACATTATCACTATCTACTAACAGTGCCCCAGCGCTACCTCTTACGCTATCCCCTAACCCAGCTCACAAAAACCTGTTATGCGGATTACATGTTTTTATCTACAATACAGGCCCAAGTACCTGATAGCTCATCTGGGAGAACATGATATTTCCAAAGAAGAAGGGACAGAGCAACATATCCAAGTGGAAAAAGCATACCAATACTTCTATTACAATGAATACTATATGGAGCATGATTTTATGATGGTCAAACTGGTGGAGCCTGCACAATTTAACCAATACGTACAGCCCATTAAAGTTGCAAGTAGCTGCCCGGCGGAGGGAAGTCTGTGTTTAGTATCTGGGTGGGGCAATCTCCAAACATCGGGAGGTAAGTGGCAATTGCCTTTTCTATTACTTTTATAGACTTTATAGGACTTCTGCAAGGTAAGTGAACTACAAAAGGGGGGACCGGGTAGACAGTGAGAAGGGGGAGAGGGGGTAGCTAGTGATAAAGGGGGTAGCTAGTGAGAAGAGAAAGAGGGGGTAGCTAGTGAGAAAAGGGAGGAGACGTAGCTAGTGAGAAAAGGGGTAGTAAGAATATTGAAATAAATAAAGAGAATGAGTGAGAGAATTAATGAATAAATGTGTGGATGCATTGTGTGAATGAGTGAGTATGAATGAATGTGTGTATGAATTGTATGAATGAGTGAGAGTATGAATTAATGTGTGTATGAATGAGGGTATGAATTAATGAACTTGTGAGAATGCATTGATGAATATGTGCAAATAATTTGAAAGAATGAGAGAATAAATGATTGTGTGAATGAAAGTGTGAATTAGGGAGTGTGTCATGAAACTTACCAGGTCAGGAGAGAGTCTCAACTCGGGGTTAACGGTTAATTTGGGTTGAAGGTCTTTATTTGTAATGAGCACCGAGTACAAAAGGAAAAGAAAGCCCACGATAGTCCAGAAACAGATAAATTAATCCAAGGCAGGTACGTTATATCTCTTGTTGCAGACAATTCATAAAGCAAAGCATAATATAATGAACATGAAAGTTCATAGCGTGAAGTATAGAAGTAAATCCAACTGGAGATGTTGTAGAAACAACATCTTATGAAAGCATCCAGGCAGAGTACAGTTCTCTTACCCCAGAGTTAATAGCTGAAGTCCAAGTGAGATTTTGGAGCTATAAGGAGTATTGGAATCTGTAGCAGGTATAATAATGATGAGCAGAAAAAAAGAAGCAGAGTTGATAAGCAGAATCAATGAAGCAGAGTTGGAGTTCCAAGAAGATTTCATATAAAGACACACAGGCTTCTGTAGTTGAGGAACTCGAGTCTGATAATCTTAATTCCAATGGTTCTTTAGTCAGCTAAGTGCAGGTTAAATCACAGGATTTCATGAGCCAAATTCACAGCAGGACTGTAAGGTCATTGCAAAAGGTCTCTAGCGACCAGGGCAGTGTCCATTTATATGCCTGCTAATCAGGTAACTTTTGGTGAAAGTCAGATCAGATAATTGCCAGGTAGAATGACCCCAGGTGGTCAAAATAGGTAAATTAGAGCAAACAAAGGGTTAACCTTGAAAGATCCTGCAGTCAGGATAGAAACCTGTAAACATGTTTGTGTGTGTATCAGAGATGTATAATTGATTTGTGGAAAGGCAAAAATGGCACAAGCAGGGTGTTTATGCCTTGGGGACCAAGATAGCACAGGGAGGGTGTTTATGGGACAAAGATGGCATGTCCTATGTGTGTAATTTGGGTGCTGGACAGGTTCTATGTATGCAGTGTGGATGCCAGCGCTGGCCTTTGGGGTATGCAACCTGTGATCTATGTCAGTAATTTAGGGGGTTTTATCTATACCTTTTATAAGTTTTTATGTGAATTCCAATTGATCCATACCCGCAAAACTGGGTTTTTGTGTTATTCAGTTGATCAATACCTGCAGTGCTGTTTCCATGTAATTTCCAGTTGATCTATACCTGTAATGCTGGGTTTGTGTGTTCTGTTGATCTATACCTGAACTACAGTGACTAAGTAAAAGAGAGGTATGGTTTAGTGAATGAGGAGACAAAGGGACTCTGGGGATGATTAGGTGGGAGAGGACCTCTTAATGTCATGGGTGGTTCAGAAAGAGGGAAGACTGCACTGACTCTCACAGTCTTCCCCTAATTTACGGTCAGTGTGGCAATTTTTCTTTTGGTGTAACGGAAAGGGAGTGATTGCATGCTCGGGAGCGTGGAGCAGGGCCCAAGGAAATGCTTTTCTGGGGTCCATTTTTTTCAATATAAAATATATTGGCAGCAGGGGCTACTGATAATATATATTGGGAGCAGGGGCTAATGTTAATATATATTGGCAGCAGAGTGTAGCGTTTTATAATTGCCTCCCCTACTTGGGTCCCTGCCCCCCCATGATCCTTTGCCTGTGTTCAAGTTACATATTTTTTGAAGGCATAGATCCCAAGTAAGTGATTTTTTAAGGAGGAGTGGAGCAGAGAAACGTCTTTTTCCATTGTAAGTTAATTCAATTGGCTCTCTACTTGAGCCCACATAAAATCTTTGCCTTGTTTCCATTCTTTTGCAATTGTTCTTTTTACTGCTAAACATATATGTAAAGTTAAGTTTAGCTGCATTTGTGACATAACCGGCCAGCCTATATGTAGCAGAAGCGAAGCTGGAGAGTTTGGTACTACAATATTAGCAACTTTTAAAAAAAATAATCTAAAGTCTTTTCCAGATGTTTTAATAGCTTTAAACAAAACCACCAAACATGTAGGTATGATCTCTCCATCTGACCACATCTCCAGCAACTTCTAGAGCATGTTTGGTACATATCTGCTACTCTGGTTGGGACCATATACCATCTATACATAACCTTGAACTGAGTCTCCAGCAAGCATAGACCATGGATCCTAGGGGACAGTTTTCTAAACACGTTTAACCATTCATTAGTTGGGAATACACAGTTTAGGTCTTTCTCCCATCTAGATATATATATTCTGATTCTGCTCTAATTTTTGGAGTTCTACCCCCTGTATGGGTAAGACATGTTTATTTATTACATTTTTTAATCTTAAATAGGTAAAAATAGGTGGTTTCATTGGATAGTATTTTTCAGTTAGGGTGTGATACGGTATTTCATACCATATTTCTTCTTTAAGATGTTCCTGATATGTTCTGCTTATATGAAATAATATACTAGATTCATAATATTGTTTTATCATAGGGAAGCCCATTCCCCCCTCTCTAGTACGAGTACCCAGTAATCTAGCCTTTACCCTCTGGATCTTACCTTTCCACACGAAGTTAGAGAAATTAGTGTGAATCATTGCAAGCCAACTCTACGGGAATTTTAATGGAAGCATCCGAAATAAGTAGGTCCATTTTGGTAGTAAATAGGATCTTAAGGCATTCACTCTGCCCCACCAAGAAATATCTACTTTTTTCCAATCTTTTAAAGTTTGCTTAGAGAATCTTAGTAAACGAAGAACATTTTCTCGACTATTTCTTCGGTTTTCTCCGTTATACAGATCCCTAGGTATTCGAATTCATGAGTTTTACTGGTTATAGAAAAACTCTCATATAAACTCTTCATTATTGAATCGTATATGTTTTTAGCCTGGAAAATAGTTTTATCTAAGTTTAACTTATAGTTGGAAACTATACTACATTTATCCACTTCTTGGAGAATATAGGCTTGGATAGAGATACAATCACATCATCTGCATATAGCAGTATCTTATAATCTTCTTTATTAATCTTGAGACCTGTAATATAATGATTATTTCTCAATTTGTTAGCAAATGGCTCTAAAGAGAGGATATACAAAGAGTGGGCATCCTTGGCGAGTACCATTTTGAAGGTCAAACCAGTTAGAACACAGCCCCGGTCCTACAACTCTTGCGCTAGGATTTGAGTAAAGGGCTGTTATAGTTTTATATATCCAACCAGTCAGCCCAAATGTTCTCAAGGAGGTTCTAAGGTACTCCCAACTGACCCTGTCAAAGGCATTCTCGACATCTAGTGAAAAGGGTCAGGAGGGGTAACCTGTTTTTTCAGCATAGTCCAGAATATTTATTAGTCGTCTAATATTATTTGTGAATTCTCTGCCGGGCACAAAGGCCACTTTGTTAGGGTGTATCAAAGTATATAGAGTTCTTCTTAATCTTTTCGTCAGTATTGCAGAGAATAGTTTAGTATTCAACATTAATTAAAGAAATGGGGCGGTAACTAAGTCCTCAGGATTCTTATCTTTTTTTAATATTGGAAGAATATTTGCTTGCAATAATTCTTTTGGGCATAGTCCTGTAGTTGCTATTTCTTCATACATACCCATTAGTTGGTTTATTATGTTGGCTTTGAAGGTATTATAAAATAGGTTGTTAAAACCACCTGGACCAGGTGATTTTTGTTTCTCCAATTTGCTATTACATAGCTTAATTCTGTTTTCTCTAGAGGTTTTTCTTTGTGTTCCTCTGATATAATTGGCAAATCTGACGAATTTAGATATTCCTCTATGTCCTTATCGCTTGCTCTCTTTGGATACTGTACAGTTTTTCATAAAAGGCCCTAAAATTCTCTGAAACATCCTCTGGGGTCATATAAATATTATCCTCTGTCACGATCTTAGTTATCCTTTCCTTGGCCCTTTTCTTTTTTTATAGATTACTCATTAATGTATCTGGTCTATTACATTTATAGTAATATTTTAATCTCAATACATCCATCACTGTATACATCACTGTAAGGGGCTTGCATTTTCTAAGTGACTTGCTTTCTGTAAGTGACCAGTTTGTGCACCACAGCAGCGGCAGAGAAGTGGTATTATAAGTATACCAACAGTGGGTTTGTATCTCAACCAGCAACAAGAGGGTTGAAGGGTTTGTGTGGTAAAAAAAACAAAAAAAAAACCAAAAAAAAAAACTGTGTGTTTTGCATTAACTGTTTGGTTTTTTTTTCTCTCCCATTTTCTAGAGTGTAATTAGTTAAGGGTGGGGTTTATAATCAATTAACTGTGTTGCTCTGTATATAAGGAAGTGGTTAAACTCACAGAGCTTGCTCACTGTAAGGGGCTTGCATTTTCTAAGTGACTTGCTTTCTGTAAGTGACCAGTTTGTGCACCACAGCAGTTAGTGCAACACAAGAGTGCAAGAGCAAGGAGGGTAAGTGACATAAAGCAATTGTTTAAATTCTGTACTCGCGTCCCTTTATTAAGTATGAGCAAGCTTGGAGATTTCACTCAGTGCACATCATGCCATATGTATGCATGCTTGGAACAGCAGTTCCTGGGTCCATATCGCTGTGGTAAGTGTGATCAATTGGTCTCTCTGGAAGCTGAGGTTTGTGCTCTGAAGAGGCACATTGAAACACTGAGAGAGATTGACAACCTTGAGAGGAGTCTGTTGCTCACTGAGCAAAGTCTAGATGGGGCCCCTAGCAATGAGGGAGGAGATCAGTCAGAAGGGAGTCAGGCACATAGCTGGGTGACAGTAAGACGTGGTTGCAGTGGGGAAGGGAAGAGGAAGAGGCAAGCCAGCCCAGAGTCTCTCCCTCCCAACAAATTTGCCCTTTTAAGTGAGCATGTTGGGGAGGCAGACTCAGAGGTAGGCTTTGCGGAAGAAGCTGTTCTCTCTGACAGCCGGGAGAGCAGCTCATCCAATGTGCAGGGGATCCGAAAGGAAGGAAAGCCCAGGCAGGTTGTGGTGGTAGGGGATTCAATAATCAGGAAAACAGACAGGGTAATCTGTAGCTCTGATCGCAGCAACCGAATGGTTTGCTGTCTCCCGGGTGCCCGGGTTCGGCATGTTGCGGACAGAGTGGATAGATTATTGGGAGGGGCTGGTGAGGATCCAGCTGTCTTGGTGCACATTGGCACCAATGACATAGTAAGAGGAAGATGGAGTGTCC
This sequence comes from Spea multiplicata, assembly GCA_009364415.1. Lineage (NCBI taxonomy): Eukaryota > Metazoa > Chordata > Amphibia > Anura > Pelobatidae > Spea > Spea multiplicata. The sequence goes on along the minus strand of VKOC01002532.1, from coordinate 2,611 downwards.
TAAAAGGTAATTTTAGGGACTTGGGTAGTAAGATTAAGAAAAGGACCTCCAAGGTAGTATTCTCAGAGATACTACCTGTGCCATGCGCTACACCAGAAAGGCAGCGGGAGATTAGGCAGCTAAATGCATGGCTGAAGTCTTGGTGTAAGAAGGCGGGCTTTGGGTTCTTAGAGCACTGGGCTGATTTTGCTTTGGGGTACAATCTCTATAGTCGTGATGGATTGCACCTAAATGCAAGAGGGTCCAATGTGCTTGGGGAGAGAATGGTTAGACGGTTGGAGGAGATTTTAAACTAGGAATGGGGGGGAGGGAATAAATACCGGGTTAGACAGTATAGAAAGGGAAGGCGATTTACTTAGTAACCAGGTGGGTGGATCTGGGGGCTTGGTCTATAAAGATAATAGGGAGAAGCATATATTTTGCCCCCCAAAGCAAGGACAGAAAGTGATTGCAGCATCGGTGTTAAATGACAAGCTAAAGGTCATGTCTACAAATGCTCGCAGTTTAGGGAATAAGATCCATGAACTTGTAACAGTTGTGGCAACTGAGAATGTTGATATAGTGGCTGTTACTGAGACATGGTATAATGAGAAAAATGACTGGGACATATCAATACCGGGGTACTCTTTATATAGGAAAGATAGAAAGGGCAGGAAAGGGGAGGGGTGGCCCTATATGTGAAAAATAACATAAAATCTAACTTAATACAAGTTGGTGAAGAGAACTTAGAGTCGGTTTGGGTTACAGTACAATTTGGCAAAAGTAAAGTAACTCGCATAGGTGTGATTTATAGACCCCCAGGACAAGTAGAAGAACTCGATAATCTACTAGTGGAGGAAATAGCTAAAATGACAGTGAAGGGGGATGTTATAATCATGGGTGACTTTAATCTCCCTGATGTGAACTGGAAAACGAAAGTAGCTGGTTGTACGAGGAGTGCGGATATTCTAAACTCCTTATTGGGATTATCTTTAAAACAAGTGGTTGAGGAACCAACTCGTAAGAAGGCCACATTGGATTTAGTGTTCACAAATGGAGATTTGTTAACAGATATTTCTGTAGGTGAAAGTTTGGGATCTAGTGATCATCAGTCTGTGTGGTTTAATATACGAACAGTGACTGAGTCACACCACACAAAAACAAAAGTTTTAGATTTTAGAAAAGCTGACTTTTCTAAAATGAGAAAATGTATAGAGGAGTCATTATCAGACTGGCACAATTTAAATGGCGTTCAGGAGAAATGGGATTTTGTAAAAGCTGTTTTATCGAAGATAACAGAAAATTGTATTAGGTTGGTCAGTAAGAGTAAAAAATTAAGGAAACCGCTGTGGTACTCTGCAGAAGTGGCCAAAATCGTGAAAGACAAGAAGTTAGCCTTTAGCAGATACAAAAATACCCAAAGTGAGGAAGATAGACAGATCTATAAAATTAGGCAGAAAGAGGCAAAGAAAGTTATAAAAACTGCCAAATCACAGGCAGAAGAGCGAATTGCCCTATCAGTAAAAATGGAGATGAAACATTTTTTAGATATATAAATGAGAAAAGGAAAGTTAAACAAGGATTAGTTAGACTAAAAACAAAAGGCATATATGTAGAAGAGGATAAAAGTTTAGCTGACTGCCTCAATGAATATTTCTGTTCAGTTTTTACAGATGAGAATGATGGAATGGGACCTCAGTTGGGAAAAAAGACTGAATCATTTGAAATATGTGAGTTTATCGAGGCGGAGGTTCTGCTTCAGTTGTCTAAGGTAAAGACAAATAAGTCGATGGGGCCTGATGGGATACACCCCAAGTTATTAAAAGAGCTTGGGGGTGTACTAGCAAAACCGTTAACTGATATATTTAACGAATCATTGGTAACGGGAGTTGTCCCTGGGGATTGGAAAGTAGCGAATGTTGTTCCTATACACAAAAAAGGCAGTAGGGAGGAGTCGGGCAACTACAGGCCAGTTAGTCTTACATCTGTAGTGGGAAAAGTAATGGAAACAATGTTAAAGGAAAGGATTGTTGAACATCTGAAGTCACATGGCTTTCAAGATCAAAAACAACATGGGGTTTCCTCAGGAAGATCTTGCCAAACAAATCTTATTGATTTTTTTGATTGGGTGACTAAAGTAATTGATCAAGGTGGTGCAGTAGACATTGCGTATCTGGATTTCAGTAAGGCCTTTGACACGGTCCCACATAGAAGACTTTTAAATAAACTGCAATCTCTGGGTTTAGATCCCAATGTTGTTGAATGGATTAAGGAGTGGCTGAGTGACAGAAAACAGAGGGTTGTAGTCAATGGTGTATATTCAGAACAAGGTCTTGTTACCAGTGGGATACCTCAGGGATCTGTATTCTCTTTAATATTTTCATTAGTTATATTGCAGATGGTGTTGATGGAAAGGTATGTTTATTTGCTGACGACACAAAAATTTGCAACAGGGTTGATGTTCCTGGAGGAAGAAGCCGAATGGCAAACGATCTAGGTAAGCTGGAAAAATGGTCAGAGCTGTGGCAATTGGCATTTAACGTGGATAAATGCAAAGTAATGCACCTGGGGCATAAAAATCCAAGGGCAGAGTATAGAATATTTGGTACTGTCCTAACCTCGACGTGTGAGG
>VKOC01002531.1:0-34457 GCA_009364415.1 Spea multiplicata | reverse complement strand
AAGGGGGGTTAGGGAATGAGAGAGGAGATCCTGAGAATGGGGGTTATGGAGGGAGAGGGGAGATGCTGAGAAGCGAAGTTAGGGAATGAGAGAGGAGATCCTGAGAAGGCGTGTTAGGGAGGGAGAGGGGAGATCCTGAGAAGGAGGGTTAGGGAGGAAGAGGGGAGATTGTGAGAAGGGGGGTTAGGGAAGTAGAGGGGAGATTGTGAGAAAGGGATAGATGGGTTGGGGGTGGGGGGCCCTTAACAGATTCTCGCACCGGGGCCCTGAAGTTTCTAGTTACGCCCCTGGGGCATATGGTTGGGTAGGAGGGAAGGAGAAGAGTAGAAATCTCATCTTCAGTGACCAGATAGAATTGGGTTAATGTAAAGTAGAGGAGAGAGAGTTCAGTGTGAGTGAGGGAGCAGAGTCAAACAGAAGGTCAGAGAAGGAGGATGACTGTGAAGATATTTCATGTCTGATTATCTCAATTGTGTCATTTAAGTAGGCGGCAAAGTAGGAGGCAGTAAGGTTAGTGGAAGGGATAGTTTTTATAGGGCAAATAGGGCATAATTGAAAGTACTGAAGAGTAATTTATGGTTATGAGACAAAGAGGAGATAAGGGAGATGAAGTTGTTTTCTCTAGCAAGGATGAGAGTAAAGTAATAGGAATTTATAGTGCGGGGCAGAGGCAGAAGGAGACTTTGGCCAGTTCAACAGTGCAGAAACAACATTGAAGATTGTGGGTTTAAATTAAGCTCATTACATCATGAAAAATAGGCAGACTAGATGGTCCGAATGGTGGCCATAAAATTCTAAATATGTACTTATTCATCTCTAAAAAATAATAAAATATTACAATGCCAGTCACTGGAAGGAAAGCACTCCATTGTAACGAACAACAACACTTTCTGCACAGGCTATAGCAGGCTGTTTGCTCAATGCATATTACTGCTTAGGGGATGCATTCACCCAAATGCATCTCCTGCAATATAAATAATACAAATAAGTTGGCTAATCACTCTATGAATTAAAAAATACTTTAAAGGTGACACTATGCTAATTTATATATATATATATTTATATATATATATATTAAACTATTTATGACTGTAGTATCCCTGTAGTATAGAGATAAAATGCATTGCTGACCCCTTGGGTTGTTTTTTTAATTTTTTTTATATAACCTGTTACACTAAGTCTTAGGATGCACTTTTAATATTGCTTTCATTGCTGATGGTTTTGACAGATTTGCTCTCATAAAACTACTTAAGAAAATCCTCAGTAATTAAGGAGAGCTTAGATAAATACCAAATGTTGATTTAGTGGGTGAATTACACTGTGCGCTTGTAATACAGTTATAATAGGTGTGTTAAAAGCTGCCAAATATATGCTTTTTATGGTAGTTAGAATAGGAAAGGGACTCTTCAAATATTTATTGGTTTTTGACCTCCTTTTATTTATTTTTAATTTAACACTTTTTTTTTAAACATAAACATTTGGGTTTTTTTCACTTTGGAATTATGTTTTGCCTCAGTTTTGCTAACAACTAAAATAGTGTGCATACCAGGGGAAAAAGTGGCCCCTGAGGCTCATATATGACAGCTAATTGGCAGAACCCCGGGGCAGCTGTTTTAGCGGAGCTGGGGGGGAATATGAGGTTAGCTGCACCTGCTCCATTCCCTGGTTTTGCCCGCTCACCCATTAGGTGTAGATAGCTTTGTCTCCCCAAAGTAGCTCCACCCATTTATATAGGGACCTTCTAGAAAGGTCTTCTGCCCTGTTGATCAGTTCACACTTTTACAGTGGCATTTATTCCGAAGGCCAAATGGGGTAGTATTCAAGAAACCCCTCAAAACCCACTTTTTCAGAGAACCAACCATCTACACTACCTCTCACCTTTATGTTCCTTATGTTTGTCCTCACCCCATTCCCTCAAGATTGTAAGCTTGCGAGCAGGGCTCTCTCCACCTAATGTATCGGTTTGTCTTAGTCTGTCAATTCTAGTCTTGTCATACCCCTTGAATATATCTATTGTATGAATCGCTGCGTACATTTTTGGTGCTATATAAATAAAAGATAATAATAATAATAGTTGGGAACACATTTGTGCCGTTAAATAAATTATGGAAATAAGAGAGTGTGAGAAATAATGTAAGAGAGAGTGAGTGAGGGTGTGAGAGAGTGTAAGGGAGTAAGTGTGAGAGAGTACAAGTGAGTGAAAAAAAGCAACAAAGCGCAAACTAAAATTCTGAGCTCTCTGCTTTGTTTTTTTTTGTTTGTTTTGTTGATGTTCCTCCTCGTTTTGGGTCAAATTCCAGTAAAAGAAAACATTTATTTAATTAAATTGAGTCTAATTTGGACTAAAAAAAATACCACATGCATTTTCTAACAATTTCAAACGAAGCGGATATTTTTGTGTGAATTAACAATTTTTTAAAATACGCATGAACAGGCAGAACACAATACACACGCAATCATATTGTAACATGCAAACTTTGTATCTGTGTTATAAGCAGTACACATATAGAAGCTTTTTGACAGCATTTTATTATGGAATCTTTCCTGCTTTAGGAGATCCGACCCCAAACCACTTCCAATCTCCCTGTAGCACATTTTCCATTTGTGGGTCCTCTGTAATCCTGAGATTGTAGGGATAACTGGCACGCATACCAAATATTTTATTTCACAGTTGTTAACTGGTTATAACCAGTGCCGGACTGGGGATGACGACGCGGCCCTGGAGCTTTAAGGCCAGCTGGCTATGAGAGGCCATATGTTATATTTTTATGCTTGTGTAGTGGATGACTGGGAATATCCAGTCAGTGGGTGCATAGTGTAGCAGCTCCAGCAGCAGGTCGAGTGTGTATGGAGCAATGTCGGCTCACCAGGCCTGGAAATTACATTGTGATTACAGTATATGTTTTTAATAACAGCATAAGCTTTTCTTGGAAACATGAAAATAACCCAAAATCTGCTTTTTAGTAGTATCTAAACGCGTGTTTATCTCTGAAAAAGAGTTTGCTTCATCATATTTGATTTTTGCATTAATAATGTCTATTATAGTAAATATCAATGTTATCGTGTTTTCATTTAAGCTTTATCATACTGAGTTTAAGGGAGAGCGGGCAAATTCACAGGGGCCATACAGTTTTGGAAATGACTCTTCATAATGTACTCTGATACAATGATATTCAAGCATCACAACTGGTTTATTTCGAGCTAGTATCACAGTTGAAATCCATGCTTAAACACAGATAAATTATTTTTTAACTGTTTTCATAAGGACCGTTATTAGAACCGTTAGGTTGCCATTAGCAAATAACTACATCTTTATCTAAAAGCCTTGTCAGCGCAGTCATGATGAGCAGGGCTAAAATGGAAGGTCCATTTGTAGTGAGGTCGCACTCAGAGCTGTAGTTCCTAGTTGCTGACTAAACATACTGATTGAACTGTTGTAGGCAGGTTGCTTTCCTATGTGGAACATTGTGTGTGATGTTGTTGTTACCGTTTAGGAAAAAGTATTTTTGTAGGTCCACAAAGGAAAGTGGTGTACGAGGCGGCACTGAGACACTGGGGAAGTTGGAGGTCCCTAGTGGGGCTATAAAGTGCAATTAGTAGGTAAGAGAAGAAGTAGGAGATTGGATGTGTGGATCTGATATGAGATTAAGGAGGACACCTAGTACACTGGAACATTTGTAATACTAGTTGTGACGAGTGTGGACTAGATTTGTTTCCTTGAGTTCCAAGCTGGGTACCTTGCGTGGTTGCTGGTGCACTAAAACAGGACTCCAGGGTTTTACCATCAACCTGATATATTACGCCAACCGTTTTATGTAAACAGCACAGTGAGATAATTCAGGATGACCTATCACTCTCAGCCAGAGAAAATAAGTTTGGTTGCAGGCATTATTCATATAGTGGATTCATGCTGTATATAAAATCAATATTTAGAGCTTAATGACTTACTACAGCTTAATTTGTTCGAACTGCCCAGGATAACTCTCTCCCTACCCTTTGCACATGTTCAGGCCTACCTCCTACAGTCCACTACCATCTGCAGCCACGAATATAAACTGTGTATTTCCTGTCATGCTCCCTGTCACTCCCCCTGCTGCCTAGCAACAATTACCTATGGATGTTCTAAATCACTAATCTGTGTATACCTGTAGCAGAACAGCAAGTAACTCCAGAACAGCTTCGCTGAACTGCCTCTCCTGTTACCCTTAGCCGTGGGCAAAGTAGAACTAGAAGATTGTAGATGAACAATGCGTTTTGTAGGCCACGGAAAGGTATTAAAAGTCAGGATACCGTACCTGGCAATATTTAAAATGGACTTTTGTTTTGGTTAGACGCATATATGGTGTGTCTTTAGCGATACATTTTATGTGACCTTTTGACCTTTTACTGGCTATTTATGTAACTAAGGATGAGGAGAAACGAGAGAACATCTTCCATAAAAGTGACAGCTCCCACTTAAGAATGTTGACTCAAGGTGTATATGTGCATGTCAAGTGACTTGTATCTCTCTCTCCTGTACCAGGATTGATCCTCAATAATGTCCAACAATTGGAATACAATCAAGCATCTTGTTCAAGAGGATTAAAGCTGATCTTTTGACACAAAAATCAAAACTTCTCAGCTGTCAGAGTAGACTCATCTACTGACATCTCTCCAGGCTGCATCCCCCTGTTACTTAAACCAATACCTGGACTGAGTCTACATGCCACAGACGCTTCCTGCGGTTGTAAGAGACTTGTCTAGGCTTGTGCTGATTATTAATGATTGTATATATGATCTGTTCTCTTGTATTACAAAGGCATACCTCCATGTTATGTTCCCTCCTTCTAGTATTCACATACACACAGAAAGCACACTGATTAGTTTAATGTTGTGCAGCTTATGATGGTGGAAATTTAGGTAAGAGTTGTTGGAACCAACAGGTATTTAACTCATCTATGTAGGAACCTCTTCTCTACTAGCTCATTGTTATCACAGTGTTGTAGAACCCTGAAAGCAATACTATAGTTTACATAAGCATTGGGAAACATAGTTACAAATGAAATTGATTACAATATATTATTCTCCTTCTAAATGTTATGATCAATGACATAATTAAATAGCTACCAGGTGGTCATCTTCCCCCCAACTCCACTCTGCAGATACAGTATGTTTATCTAGCCTCCGATCACAAAACCTGTTTAAAATATTTTTATAGCACTTTGGGGGCCTTGTCTACTGTAACCTGTAAATACAAATGATTCTGTAACAGATAATTTATGTCCTACAGTCTTTAACTGATGTTGGCATCTTTTAGTGACCCAACAGAAAAAATGTTGTTACATATGCTTTTTGGGACCTCAGTTATTATTTAGATGGACTCTTTTTTTATAGTGGCCCATAAAAGATATCAACTCCAACTAAGGACTCCATATTCACTTGAGCCTATATGGTTCTATCCATTTTTCTTGTTCCGCTGTGAATGAGTTAATGTTCCTGGGCTGACCCTGCTGATATCTTACTGAAGATCTAAAGGGTCAGTCAGCTGGGTTGGGAATGTCCACAGTATGTGGGTCAGCCTTTGAAGTGAGCTTTAGGGTTAACGCAGCCTAAACTCTCAAATTAAACAATGAGGCACAAAAAAAGAAAGAGACTCAGGGCACAAATCCCACCTAGGGCACATCTAGAGAGCTCTAATTAGTGCCTTATGGAGCAAGAATTTAGGATAATGTCATAGGAGCCACATATCTTACATTTCACAACATAGCTACTGCGAGCACTCCAGGAGATACAGAAACACCAGTGGCAGTGTGCACACTGACGGCAACGTTTAACATTTTCAAGGAGTTATGAAAGGGATTTTAATGGAAAATTGGGAGCATTGTGTTTTTTCATATTGCATTTCAAAGTTCTAGTTAAAAAAAACCATCTTATTATACGTACCTTTCCTAACCACCAATTCTATAAATTTACCCAAACAGCACTAATGTTCTCATTAAACATAAATTTGGGTTTCTATGTCAGGGAATGAGCCAAGTTCTTTAATAGTGTTTGTCTATATGCATATATAGCTAAAGAAATAAAAAACATGCAACCATATCTTATTTGCTTAATTTCTAGGAAACAAAATGCAATAACTAAGATAAACTTGGTTTCTATAGTCTTTCTATAGTCTTTACCCTCTCTACTCTCATGTGTTAGCAATGTCTTCATCTTATGCATCACCTGCCACTCCATCCAATGTATCACCTCCTGTCTGCCTTTTATTCATTATTACTATTATTAATATTATTAGTCAAGCCATATTCCCCAGTGCAGTGATACTGGGTATAACTGGTATTACTTGAGGCTGTGGCACCAGGTATTTGTCTTATCCTTCATTCAATGTCTCCAATGTGCAGAAACCAACATATAGTATGGGCACAATACTATTTTACCCAGAATATTATCACAAACAACAAGGGGTTTTAGGGCTCTCTCACTTTACTAGTTATTGTAAAGGGCCAGCATTCACAGGTTTCTCTATGAAGAGCAGGATTGGCCCTGTAAAATGCATAATTCAGTGTGTAATAGAATTTAAAGAACTCTCACTGGTTTAACTATTATATCACATATTAAATATACATTATGCAGGGCGAGCCAAGCAGCAGAAGCTAATTGGGGTTGGCGATTTATAATGAATTGTGAAGTGAAGGAGCTGAAACACAACTCTTCTGAAAACTCCCCCTTTAGTGAATAATGAATAAACCCCAATAATTTAAACTGTGGTATTATCTTCAAGATAAACATTAATGTGGTGATTTAACAGTGAAAGGGAATATTTAAGGAGTAGAGCAATTGGAAGTATCAACGTTGTACAATCATCCCTGTCAAGGCTACTTTTTGGACTGTAATCACACGAGAATCCCTGTGTCCTTTGAAGCCAGTGTATTAGAAAGGTTACCTAAACAAGATGTCTGCTTGTTCATTAGACCATCCAAAATACTTTAAACTTGAACAGACCTCCTTTACCCTATCCTTAACCTCCCAATGTTTTCCTTTCCCGACTACAGTTTCACGGGTGATTCATTGACGACAAATGTGGATCAACAGCATTTGTTTGGGGACACTTCACACTACTAATCCCTGTATTAAATCCTGTCTTCCCCAGCTGTTTTATCTTTAGTGAGCTCCGTAGCCCAGAAGTAGATGAGCACCTGAACATATGTATGTATGTATGCGTTGTGTGTGTCCATAAGAGAACTAATGTCTATTAAGAGAGGAATGCACTCTAGATGGGGTGTCAAATGTATGCAGATGTAGATTAACTTTACTTTCATAACATCATGGAAACCTGAAACTCAATTACGTTTCTTCTGGGAATTCAGACCACCCTTCACCAGGTACGGTGGAGAAGCGATCAGACAATGAGAATGACCTAGAACACTTTATATTGGAAACAGCTGAAACATTTGATTAATTATTGGCTTAATATTACCAGAATTATTAACAGAATGGATGTCTGGAGTCACAAACTGAGAATAAAACCCAAAATATTCAGTATTTATACAACATTTCAAATTATTTATCAGGAAAAAAAATCATAAAGTGATATATTAGTGTCTCATTCAGTCCAATCAAATTGTTATGGTGGGGTATGGTATTATGATAAATACCAAAGGTACGGGCTGCCAGTGAAAGAAAAGAGAGAAACAAGTGGAGAAAAGAGAGCAGAGGAAAGAGAAAGCAAAAAACAGGAGAGAAAAGGTAGAAAAGGAGAGAATAAATAAAAGCGAGAGAGAGAAAGGAGAATAGATAAAGGAGACTAGAAAAGAGTACTTAAATAGATTAGAGGAAAGAGGTGAAGAGAAAAAAGACAGAAAGGAGAATAGACAGAAAGAGGAAAATAAAATGATACAAGAAAAAGGAGACAAGAGAAAAGAAAGAAAAGTAGAGAAGAGAGAAAGGAGATAGTAGCAATCGGGAGAGCGTGAGTGAGAGACAGAGAGAAAGAGAGAGAAAGGTGAACCCTTTAATTTTTTTTTACAAAAATGAATCCTTTAATTGGCTGCAAGTGATGACGTTTGGACCCCCGGCAGCTTCTCATAACACGCTCACAGCTGTAGTTATGTAAGCAGTGTCAGTCATTGTTTTTTACCTCAGAATCTGCGCTGACAGGACTGCGTGTCACCCAAATTCCCAGCACATCAGCTCAATCAGCTTTCTTCCCGCCTATGCTGATCATTGCCCCACCCTCCACATGCACTTCATGCATGTTCCAGGGCTCTGCAAAGTATGGCAATCTTCCGCTTTCACTTACTTGTTTTTTGTTTGTTTTTTTTTCATTTTTTTCCACAGAAATTTGATTTCAAATTAATCAACTATTAAATATGGTTGTAATAACCATTATATCAATTAATTTCATGTTCAAATGTGATCTCATCTCCCCTTCTCCTTAACCAATATTAAGAAGATATTAGGTAAAACTTGTTGCCACAAAATAATTTATTTCATATCTTCTGGCATGGTCGCGGAATAAATAGGTATTTATAATAATGGATAGATCAACTTTGGGTCTAAACTATCTTTTTGTTACATATTTATAAGCCAAGAAACAATTTATAGCATAATTTAAGATATCTACGGGCAGTACGTCAGTCTGGTAATTTAGTGAAAATTGAGGAACGTCACGGCTTCATACAGATTCCAGCTATTTAAGACCACAAAAAAAGAAATACATGTGAACGTTTAAAAAACCCCTGTATTATCAGACTTTTAACAGATTTAAAAGAACAAAACAAAGTGACTTTATAATTAAATATTAGGTCTACTAAGGATTAAAAGTACAATAGGTGTGCTATGGTTCATTTAGTCTCCCAGGGGAGCCCTGGGACATAATCTCAATGTGCGTCAGATGTGACCACGCTCTCTTATAATCACAAGGGTTAACTTGCTGTTCAATTCAAGTCTTTAGGGAATTCCAAATCTCCTAAATAATTGAGTGGCAGGAGATTAGTCGTATGTTTTTATTGACGTATTGATTGGAGAGCAGTTAATCGGACGTCTCTGCGGAGTGATAATGTTGTACCAAGCAGATTATTGGGAATCACACACTGTAATATCACTAATAAATCCTTTGTGTCTGGGTGTTTAACAGGCCGAGCACAGAAGGATGAGCTGAGCGTATCTGTACCACTACCCACCTCCCAGGGAGACACACATAACCTTTGAATGATAATCGCATACACATATTAAGGTGACCAGACTTGCTCCATCATGTGGTCCATCCTTCTGATAAAGGCCTGTAGCACCATACTCACACACGTTTCCACTTTAGTAACAACGGGGCTGGTTTTAGGATTTGTGAGGTTAGGCGGAAGATTTGTGATGCTTCTTAAAAAAAAAAATAAAAAAAAAAATAAACATCAGTAGGTAAAAGGATATGCGATATCAATGCTATATATAAGTATGTATACACACATACATGTATTATATATAAACCGTTTTATGCGTAGTCATACCAGATCTAAAGTATTTCTAGTGATATACCGCAAATTCACAAAAAGCCAATATTCTGAACAATGTTTCCGTCTAATAATCACGGACCTTTAACACGATTATATAAATCTCAACTGCTCATTTTAAGATGAAAACATCTTAACAGATGTTTCCATTTGATTTATTCTCATTTAAGCGTTTTGACGATTTATTTTAAAGAAATCCTGAATTAAAATATTAAATAGTAATAATCTTGCATCTTGACTGAGAGCTAGCCTTAAGGACCAATTCTTATATATATATATTACACTGTATACTTTTACCATACAGATTCAACCTATAATCAGCTCTGATTGCAAGGATATCAGGGTAATCTCTCAGTGACACTTTGACAAGAAACTGATAAAAACAACAAAAAAAAACATGGCTAGAATTTCTCTGTCCATCAAATTTGGCTGTTGTGACACTGGATCACTCTCTTTATTTAATATCGCTCTTCTGGACATCACAGTTCTGTCATTATCTGCTATCTAGCTGTGACATTTCCCAGGTGTGCGACAGTAATACACATCCTCTACGTGTCTGAGCAGCCATGAATAATCTTAAACAACAAACTGACAACACATTTGTTAAACCATTGGCCAAATCAATATGCTGAAATGGTCCAAAGGGGGAATGGCATCATGGATCTTCTTTATTACCTAAGATTGAAGATGTCTGACCCATTTTTATACAGGCAGAATAACACAAAATAGGTTAATGATTCTATTCAAATCCAGGGCTGTAAATCTACTTTATATTTATTGCATATTTTTCTAATAGGCTTTGGGTTTACATCCAAATAGACTAATAATTTATGTGCAATTTGTATCATACCCGTGTGCGTTAAAGGGAAAGTTTACTCCCATGCAGACTCACTAACAAAGAATGCAATTAGGTACTTTGTAAGCACTTTAATATGCATTCAGTAACTGAAGGGGGGGTTACTTTAGGAGAAGCTGCAGCTCCAGAGTAGAAGTACATCCTCCATGGTCTGATTTTTGATCCACTTCAAAGTCAATGTAAGCCTTTTCTGTACAGGACCCTTTAGAACCTCTAGAACTCTATACTTTAGAGCTGGCTGGAGGTGAGTATTAGGTGCATACCCATTGGCGAGCAGGAAATGTGTGTGGCCAAACCCACGGATACATCGACAACATTTCACTTTATTATAGGCTGTTTATTAACATTTATTAACCTTATTATTCATTTTCAGCAGACATTTTCCTTATTATTTTTCAGGCAAATTTAATGTCTTGCGTTATTTTCCACTTGTGTTATTTTCCACTTGGATTCCTATAAAATTCAACTTCAAGTATAACAAAATTTCTATGACCTAACATAGTTGTAATTAGGTAACAAGCTTCTGTATACACCATGAGAATGGGACGTTATGAATTATTATGAATCTATTGAATTATAAAATGTAGGATTTTGGAAAAAGACAGATACATTTTTACATTAAATTGAAGATCATAGCGATTTAAAAAATAACAGTATGTGAATCGAACATACAAGGTGTTACACAACACTATATGAGACTACTTTGAAAGTATCTATAAGTAAATAGATCTAGATGCCCCACTGAGATGCTTTATAGTGTGACTCTTGGACATGCATGGGTTAACTATGCAGAATGCAAATCCAAAAATATAATTGAAAATACTTGTACTCAGATGTTATTGGCCAGTGGTGTGAAATGTAATATAATACTAATCTTATAGTAATCCAGTTAATTAAAAAGTGAAATTATAGAGACTTAAAATATTCAAAAGCGTGTGTTATTTTTTAAGCTATTCATAGTCTTTCTGTGTTCACATAATCCTCTCTCTTTTCCCCAAAATATAAAAGAAAAGTTGATTCTGTTTAATTAAAAAAAAAAGTCAGCTAGGCTTACATTTTACAGGAAATTATTTCTGCGCAGAACTGTTTTGCATAGGAAAATGTGTGGAGGGTAAAAAGCCAGATTTCTGAAGAGATTTGATTGAAAAGGACTCAAAATCTGGCTAAAGAGGTTGCGTGAGCATAGTAAAGCAAGTCTAAGTGATATAAAGAAATATAGCTAGCTTACCTCCCCCAACCCTGCAAAAAAACTTTTCGGGTGAACAAAACAGGGCACCTTGAGAGGGGTAGGGTGCAGATAGAGGCGGCAGCACTTACTTACTTTAACACCTTACAACATATTGAAGCGGAATGCCAAGCTATGACATCATACCCTGGTGCACAGCTTCAACATTTTGCAAGTAGGCCATATAGGACCTGTGGTCGCACAGACCTCAATATATTTAATATCTTCTGGGATGGTCGGGGAGATCCTCTGTTCTTCCTAACTGGCCCATGATCCCCACTTCCAGCAAAAGCGTGGCAGCTTGGTGGGACAGTGCCTGAAAACCATGACTGTACTGCTTAAATCAGGATGGATCGGAAGTATGAGATAGACTAGTTATATAGTTCTTTATCTTAGCATAAAATATTACATATATGACATAATATGTCATCATTTATAGGTTGCAAATATTTTTGTTTTACCCCTAAAGCATTCCTCCCAAGTTTCCCTCTTTAGGGCAGTCCCTCTCTTCAACTCAAATCATTTTGTCTCCTTAAGTCCCTCTTTTCTAAAATATGTTTGGTGAAATATTCTACAGCTATAGAACACTCAACAATACATATATTTATAAACAAAGGAAATTGCTTATATATTAAGATATGAAAGACATTGATAACATTTTTTAGAAACCCCTACAGCCACCAATAGGTTACAATGGCACAGGAAAATCCATGATAAAGATCTCCTCCTATCCACACTCCCTAAAACAGGTCCCTCTCTTCAGGTAATTCACCCTGACTTATCCGACTTCTTATAATACTGAACATGGTAAACACTAGAATTCCTCAGTCTTAATGACCCAGTTGGACAGTCTGACTAATGAAAGTGGATAGAAGAACAGACTTCATTAAATTCACTTTAATGTAATATTTCAGTAGGGCAATTTTTCTGAAGTATGACATGACTGACAACAACGGCAGATAAAGAAAGTAAAGCAGTACTGTATACAGCACTGTATATTATGCTCTAATAGAAAACTATTTTCTTCCATGGTGCTTTAAAACGAAACACATAGCGTATCCAGTATTCTTACACAAAGCAAAAATAATGAATGGTTTCCATATCAACAAGAAGAAACGCCAGGTATTTCTGAAATAACTGCAAAAAGAAGCTTGCATTAACATGGTATTGTTCAATCTGCATTGGAAATTTGTACGGAGATTTGCGTGTGCAGATGTTTATGGGATGGATAAAGTTCATTAGGTGATAGGAACAGAAAAAACAAGCAGCAGAGAAGAAACAACAAAGTGCTAAAACATTGTAGAAATAAATCTGTGCTGTTACCATCATATTAATCTAGCATACTTTGAAAACCAAAAGCATACATCTGTGTGAACATGTTGTGTGTATGTCTGAGACGTTATTACAGTTCCCCACTGATTTTCATATTTTTCCATTCACAGAAAAATGTTAATACTGTACATGGCGTTAGCCAACTGGTATTTGTTTGACTAATCTGCTGAAAGCACAGATCCCCATAACACTGGATTTTGTGTAAATCTACGGTACATTCAGGGCTGCACACCGTCGCTGGAATATGTCCTCCAGAACGTTCAAGGTCAAACCAATGTTGGCTTGATCCCCTCCTTTCTGTACGGAACAATTATACTGCAGTGAAAGGACACTAAAGGGCTTGGGGACTGGAGTGGGCACTATAACATGGCATGGACTAAATCATAAGAGAGTTTCTTGTCACTACCCCATTAACTGTTGCGTTGGTGGATAGATTAGCCGGGCAGTATCATGGATGAATAAGCATGGAATAGGTTATACACCAGCCTTTCTACTTCACAATTTGACCCAATGATAGTGAAACACTAAATTTGTGCTATTTGGATTGGTGAGCAGAGCTTTCTGCAATTTATGACCGATATTGCTATGTCAGGGTCTTCTTTAGAAGAAGAATAATGCATTTGATTTACTCAATTCATAAAGACATTTCCTACTTTTTATTTGCACATTAGGTCTGTAAATCATTGTGAGACCCAATAAACATTCTGACTTCTTAGAAAAGATGGACATCAGGGAAGGACAAAAGGGAAAAATGGAAAGTGCAGCATCGAGTTCCATGAGCCTACCCAGCATCCACCTCCCATGGCCGTCCAGCTCACACCAGGTCTCCCCTAATGGCAAAATACATATCTGCCCTCCTAGAGCAATTCCAACCGGCCCAGAGGGACAGTTGCCAGGCTGACCCCTGGACCATCCCGTCCCCGATTGTTTCTTCCACCGACTGATTGGAGGCATGCTGAGATCGTGGAAGTACATACATTTTAAAAACAGCACTGTACAGCAAAATATTTTAATTGTGATAGTTTATCATGAACGACTTACTATTATTGTATTTTTCTTCCTTCATCTTCCCCACCATGATTCACACAAAAAAGGAACTGTGGATTTCATCCTTCTAAAAATGTTTGTATTCACAGAACAAATGGATTAATGCGATATTTTAACATAAAATTCCATAGTCTATTATTCAAGCATTTGCATTTTTAATTTCCCTTCCCTTTAAAATTCCCTTTCTATACAAATGTATTATTTTATTAGCATACCTTAATTTCTTTACTTATTGCTATTAACATACCTACTTGCCAGGGTAGAGCTCTCCCTCTTCTAGGGGAGTGGCTTTGTATGGCGGAGGCCAATAGATATCCATGAGGTGGGGCTAGCTGTGCATAGGGGCTGGGCAAGCGCAAGACAGACTGAAGTGGGAGGGTAGTAGGAGGGGAAGTGGGTGGGGAACAGGTCCTTATTCTCCAACACCTGGAGAAAAAGGAAAGGGACCCAGAAAGCCTGATGTGCAGCTCTTTACCCAGAGACTCCAGGTCAAACCAGGACAGTACACCAAAATAGTGCCTGCTCCCCTTATAATAAGTGAAAAAGTATATAAATACGGTATAACCTTATATAGGCACTGCAATAAATGTAGACGTAGAGAATCCAAATATAATCAAATAGAAAAAAGACAGAAAATAAATAAATACTGTAATACGTAAAAGAAGAATGTTGTAAAAAATATATACTAAGAGAGCCCCTTATAATGTGAAGGGCAATGATATATATATATAAGATCCCACTGTACTGGCAAGGACTTCTTCTAAGGGGTCCACCATTCAATTAGTAGTGACTCTTATAACTCAAATCCCTAAGCGGAGAAGGACAGAAGACCGGAAGGTAAGTAGAAAAAAAATAAACTTTAATCATATTAAAAAAAACATCTCTGTTCTTACATAGAGTAACTTGAAAAGGGATGTTTTCGTGGTTGTTACCATTATGGATTCACCATCAGAACATATCCTCTGATGTCAAAGCATACTACGCGTTTCGCTGCTTCCTCAGGAAACTTATCCATCTGTATTACGGCTTTTTATTATATTACCTTATAAACTCTATGTGTGGATGGGTCTCAGACTGGAAAAGGTTTGCACATAAACAAAAGTATATGGAGAATGCACAAAAGGTCGAGTTGTGAGTAGTAAGTTGGCTTGAGTACTGTTTACGTTATCTTATATTAAAATAAAATTTGATTCAAAACATTAGCTGCGACTTCTTAAAATACTCTTTTTTTAGACATTTTAACCTTCCTGTTTAGGGTTAAATCCAAATTCTGTTTTTTAGGGCAAATTGCCCAAATTAGCTATGACTTACATCTCTCTTACTATACTGGTTCTCTTTTTTTTATTATGCCGTTTTTCTTCTGCTTGAAGGCAATGAAGTGTCTTAGCAAAAGGTGGATTAGTTTTTTATAGGATCTAAAACATGCGCTTTCTTTTCACATCGTAAAAATCCCTTTTTTTTCTCTCTTGGTGCTCCTCTCCAAGCTAAGGAATTCACGACTCTGCAAAAACATTTTTTAGGGATTTTTTTTTAAGAATGTTTAAAAAAAAAAGATTGCTTGAAATTTTAACTTTTTGGCGTCAAAAGCCAGAAATACTATATAGCTATATTATATTGTATGTTTCATATTACAAATGACACAAATATATTGTTACAGGACAGATACATATAAAGGAGGGTTTTTTTTGAATAATTAAATGTGCGGTCATACCATATTTTTCCAGGGAATTGTGCTAAAAATGTTCTCTTTCTGCCTGCAATCTGAGCAGCGATTCAATGCTCTGAATACAAAGGGGAAAAAAGGAAAACACGCACACCTTGGCTTAATCCAACAGTGCATCATTATTGAACAATACTGCACATAATCCCATAAGCACAAAAGTCTTGGCGTACGCTCTCCGTATCTTAAAGTGCCAACACAGGTATAACCATATCCACGAAATGCAGTATAAATCTAACAAAGTCCTTTTCACCCATAACACATATCACGCAAGGGTCCATTCTGCAGAAGTATCGCTTACTTTTCATAGCAATCTTTTCAAAGCCCTTGCCAACGGGATCAACTGGAAAAACCATACAACAATTTGTCCGTGTCTAATGCTGTGTAGTACATCAATTAAATATAATAATACCGATCATCCAAGCATCATAAATACAGACATTGAAAGCAATACATATCTCTATGCAAAGTGCTAAACAGTAAGAAACCTAAAACAAGGGTAAATGTACCCTATCAGGTTATTTTAGTACAATATTATCAGAATCCTAATAGATTAAAAATAGGGCCACAGATCAAGGTTATTTCTGTTTGTAAGAAGTCAGAAGGCACATTCCCACCTAACCTATTCCAAAGTCCATTAATGTTTCACAGAAACCAATGCTACTCCACTATTTAGACTATGGGGGTCATAGTGTCCAAAATATGTGTCCATATGTGTCTTCAAAGGGTTTTCCCAAGTACTTTAAACCACATCCCAATGAGGGCAGTTAGCTACTATTTCTATGTATTTATTATTTTTATATAAGCATTTTTACATTTATTTATTATGTATCACTGTTACTATTATATGTTATAATACGAGTTATGGCTGTGTTTTATATGAACATGTCCCTTCCTATGAAGCTAAATGAAAAGTCACAGGTTCGCATTCACTTGCAAACAACTCGCATATTAGTTAATACGTTGCATTGCGTATTGTGTTAACATGAGAGGGCATACGACCTCAGTTGAGTCCGGTCAGTCAAATTAACCCTTAACTAGAGTGACCATGTAGCTTTATAGTAAATAGACCCAACAGACTTGGGGATGGTCTCTTATTGGCACAACACTTCTGTTACAGGTTATTTACTTAATAGATATGTCTATGACAATCCATTAATGAAGTTATTTTATTTTCAAAGTTGGCAATGTCTAGGTTCAATTATTAACAGAAAACTGAAAATATTTAGTGAACCAAGTCATCAGGACATAAAAAATATCCTTTCTTTATAATAAAAAAAAGTACAATGATTTCTACTACTCCACCCTCTATTTTTCCTTACATATAAATCTTGTGCATTTTTCTCATAGGTGCCAAGTATTTACAGGTTCTCATACATAAACATTCCTTCTGACTGCACAAGATTCAGATCACAGACAGATAACGATCATTCATATATTTCTAAGAAAAAGACAAATGACAGAGAGCATGAATGCATAAATTGTTTTCCTTGTACGAATACGTTCTATGGGAATTTAAAAACATTGTTATATTGTAAATTTGCACACACAAATATAAATATAAAGTATATATATTGATAGTCAATGGCAGTGGTGGATCACAAGTAATAGAGGTTGGCACAATATTGAAACGTGGTTATAGTTATTTCCAATAATTAAACAGAACCAGAGTTATTTCTCTACAATATAAATTCTGTGAAATAAAAGTTAAAATAGTTTAGGGGAAAATGATACAAAATGTATTATTTCTAGTTCAATAACCAATATCCCCTAGAAAAACAGAAATGATCACATATGGCAAATTTAGGTGGAAACATGAAAAAAAGTTAAACATTTTCTTCTCTTGACCCTTGATGGGTAGCTAAAGGTTTCCCAAGACAAGCTGTACAGAGAGTGATGGCCCAAAGGACTTACCATCAGCATATACCAATTTATATCAACTAAAGCTGATTTGTGGCATTAATAGGGAGATGCAGGGCCGGCCCAAGACAAAATGCCGCCTGGGGCGAAGTTTAAAATGCCCCCCCCCCCATTATCTACCCTTCCTCTCCCTCCGTCCCTGCCACCCCCCATTATCTACCCTTACTCTCCCTCCTCCCTCCCTATTATCTACCCTTACTCCCCCCCCGTACTTACCTTTCAGCAGTCCTGCGGCGAGTCTCCTCTGTTCGGTCTTGGTGCCGGCTTGTAATGCTGAGCGCCGGAAATGACGTCATCTTCCGGCGCTCAGCATTACAAGCCGGCACCGAGACCGAACAGGGAGAGTCGGCACAGAAGAGAGACGGGGAGCCGAGCGGGTACTGACAACTTTGTAAGCAAAAACCACTCGGCGCCCCTCTCTCTTCCACTTTAAAAATAAAAAAAGGGCTTGGGGCCCTTCAAAAGTGCCGCCTGGAGCAGTTGCCCCACTCGGCTCCATTTTCGGGCAGGCCCTGGGGAGATGCAAAGCTTAAAAAGTTAATTTTTATTAACTTATTATTTATTTTTCCTATACTACTGGTAAAGAAGACGTACAAAACAATTATTTTAGGAGAGGTTCCCTTTCCGTTTGGCATTGATATTATAAATATTTCTCCTCCTAAATGGCGTGCGACTGGAGTTTTCAATTTAAGTATATATAAATACGTAGAATTTACAGTAGAAAATCTGTTTCTAAGGTTCTACCGATAATCCAAAACTAAGTCACCATAATAAATTCTTTCTCGTCTTAACTACAACAATTTAAACCACCGTCTCAGTGTGAAAAAAATTGCACACATAGACACAACTATTTAGCTATCTTGATGGCTAATGAATGACGTCTTAAACTTACTGGCCTTGCCTTAAACCCCTGGATTAATTAGGAATGACTGCAGGACTGGCTGCAAATCTGGTATTAATTGTTAAGCAAAGGGCAGTTTGGATACTGAAACCCAAGAGTGTTATTTGAAGATAAAAATCTAAACATGAAAATATTGTCCTAACACCCGAGATAAAGCGCTTTTATACAGAAAGTAGGATAGGGATGTGTGAAACACTCTCCCATAGACCAAGAATTCTAAATATTTCACTGAAAAGAGACCCTTAGCAAGATTTCTGTTGTAAATAATTGGCTTACAAATACTATATTTTATATATACAAACCTAGACATTTCCAGAAGTCGGTAGACCACAACTTTTGAAAATATCTAGCAGATAGGGATAAAATATTGCCCTACTATAGATACATATTATATATAACTAAGAAAGCATAAGTAACTTTTGTAGGTTCCAGTACTTAAGATGCTGGGAAAGCACAGTTGTGCAACACATCATAAAGAATGATGTTTTATGTCCATCGATGTTATAAATGCTTTCTGATTGTGACTAAGACTTTTTTTAACATACCCCCCAGCCTACTGCTCATGGATGTCAGTCTACTTTTCAGCAGGAGGAAGTAGTTTGAAAATAACTATGACATCATAAACCACCCATAATGTAAGCAGGGCCCTCATTAATGACTATATCAGTTTGTCTTAGTCTGTCAGTTCTGGTTTTGTTATATCATCTGAACGTATGCTCTTTTGAAGCACTGTGGAAAGCACTGGTGCTACTGTACAGAAATAAAAATAATAATAATCTTAACGCACGCTCTTCCAAGACAGAACTGCTTTCCTGTATTGATAACATCTCCCTTTTTACATTAAAATGTCCACTCTTACGCAACTCTGGATTTTATTGCATTGTAAAGCAGCTTCAGATCCAATTATATTGTCTTCAACTTCTGTAATGCTATAGATTCTAGGAACATACTCCTCAAAGCAAAAGAACGTATCGTTCTGCCAAAATATTTCATCCTCCTGTCTTTGCCAAAGTTACACAAATAAAGAAAAAAAACATATAACAGTACCTATGAAGTATTGTTAAGTATTTATAAGCTGCTACTTTATGTAAGCCTGTTGTGGTAGGTTCACATGTGGTGTAGGAAGCACTCTACTCTGCAGGGGTGAGCCTAGGTTAGTAGCACCTGTATGCAGTATTTCTTCTATGTCACCCAACCACCTGTTACTAAAACACAAACATGCAAACTCACCCTAACAACCATTCACTCTAATAACACCTAACCCCTGACACCGTACCAGGACTCACAAACACATGCTAACAACATACACTAATATACACACACTCCAAAACCATATTGTGACACACATTCATGCTATACCACACACACCCAAGCACTCACTCAGCCACGTACGGATGCTTACATCAAATACACATTCTTTCTAACACCATATGCTGACACCCACACATGCTAACACCATACTGTAACATATGTAAAAGCGCACAGTAGCACACACTCAAACACATACACTACACACATTTTCACTCATCCCATCAATACTGCAGCTCATGTAG
Source organism: Spea multiplicata (assembly GCA_009364415.1). Classification (NCBI taxonomy): domain Eukaryota; kingdom Metazoa; phylum Chordata; class Amphibia; order Anura; family Pelobatidae; genus Spea; species Spea multiplicata. Next base: position 14,421 of record VKOC01002531.1, on the reverse strand, counting down.
CACTCCCTTTCTCTCCCCTCTTAACTCATGCAGAGCCCTATATTCACTAAGGCGCATTATGTGACCCCGCTATGCTCCTCGGTTGTCAGGATGCCTGGATTCTGTACCTTAGCTTGCCCCTGCTACTCTGAGTGCAGGACACCATGTGTGCATATAGTATTTATTTTGGGAACTGTGATTCACCAGTAATGTAGGGAAAGTGTTAACTCAATATAGTCTTCATGATAATTTCATATAACTTTACAGTGGAGTTGACACTAACGGTATAATTAATCCCTTCTCCTAAATTAAAACATCACCTCCCTTACCCTTACCCAGCTGTTACAAGAATAAGTCACCCTCCACCGAAGGGGAGAGATATTACAAGTTTGAATTTTAGCTGCATGCCAAGTATCCCCTTTTGTATACAATTATTGTACAACTTTTTAATGTCCAAGGTAGCAGACCTTTGGAAGCCAAAGATTGGGGCGCTATACGTTGCAATTAGTTTTGAATTAGTATTATTAGAATTATTACCAGAATTATTCAGACAGGCTTTTGACAATAAAATTATTATTTATAGATTTAAAGCACCATCATACAATGGGCAAGCAGGACTGTGAAATCATATAAAAGCTGTACATAGAGCCATGGGCAATTACGGACTACAAAACCGCATAAATGGTTCCATGTTCAACTTGCTAGAGATAATAATGTTTGACAATTATCTGAGGAGTTATCTCAAGTCAGCTGGGAATTAATGAATAAATCCCATGTTTTCTCATATATTTACATATGTATATAGTATCTGCATCATGGCATTATAATTTAGATCTAGGGTTTTCTGGCATAAGTCAACTTGCTCTTGGCCGGGGATAACATATTTTTGGGGTTGGGTTGGCAACACGTTATTACCGGTATTCTCTAATTTCTGTGAAAGCCGTCAATAACAGGTAGCTTCTTCTTTAGGTAACTTCGCTCTACAGTTGAGAACACACTTCTAAGTCCAAAGATAAGAAAGCCTTAATACGTTTAGGTATGAAATTGCCTACATAATTTGGGTGGACTATGGGATAACATCACAATGCTGCCGTACCCACCCATTACATTATAGCATGTGAAAGAACTATCGACATGTAAATGTGTCAAGTAATTAACATGGGAGTAATAATAGCAATGCATCCAAACTATAGGGAAAGCGTGTGTAACCTGTTCTTGCTCTGTTGGCTGCGAAAGAGTAAAACTCGTGACAACTTCCATTAAGAATTATCTCACTAGCGCAGCCTTTTTGGCGCCGCATCTTTTCACACTCCGGCGATGTTTTTGCCTTCCAGGTTTGGACTGTTCTCACTCCTTGCAGAACACAGTTCTTCCCAAGGCCTGCCACACACTGTGTTTGCTGGTGTGAAGCGCTGGCAGACAGAAATCTGTCTCTAAAATGACTTGCGCCAGTCTGTGAGATCAGAGTATCCATACATTATTAGGTCTGATTGTGCCAAAATCAGTGAGGTTTGGCATCTTAATGGGAACTACTAGTTTATATCTGTCTGATCAGAACAGAAGATAATAATAACATACAAATGGATCTGAAAAAATAAAACAATATTTGTTTTCATCGACATTGCATCATGATCTGTGAAATTAATACTCAGATTCAGAGAATCTAGGGGGGGACAGCAGTGAATTCATAAATTGATTTTTTAGGGTGTATTTGCACTCCTATATACCCACATTTACCCTTTAAGAGAATATGTTTTACTCCTTATCACTTCTATAGCCAGGATCAGTGGTTCTGTACTGTCCTCATTTACACAATACATGACACACTATTTAGGCCCGTAATACTATAAATGTTTCTTAGTGAGAAAGAGGCAACCAGAAAAGCCCATTCTGTTGGATGGTACCTTGTGTGACATTAAAGAGTACACTTTAAGCAGACCTGGACTGGCCACTTGGCTCACCTGGCAAATGGGCGTTGGGCCGCTGGGTGACAGCGGCAAACACACTCACCCGACCTGCTGCTCCAGCGGCTATATATGCCGGTATATATGCCGGTTGCACACTACATGAACATAAAAATGTAGCGCCCGGCCTGGCATATCGAGCCATGTACCCTTAAAGTACCAGGGTCATGCCATCATTGCAAGTACAGAGCTGACTCAAAAGTTGACCCAGGTCCCTGCAGTATTGGAGGATTTTTATTAATAAAAGTTCATACTGCTACACACATAAAAAGGCTTCAGCTTTTAATGTGATGATCTTTTCATTAGAAACATATTTGTTAGTATGAATATTTTTATGTACAAGCACACTCATACTTCACCTATATAGAATAATTATATGTTTTTTCACTTCTGTTCCGACCCAAAGATATTCATAATGCTTGCATTGGAGAGAAACTGTGGGGATGTAAATAATACACATAGCTAGAGGCACGTGTCTTGTCTTCTTAAACAATATGTATAGAAAATGTATTACAATGTATTAAATGTATTACAATGTCCTGCTAATGTATGGATTGGATACTAATCCAATAAAACATGGGGAAATTAGAAAAGAAGTGCCATTGCCTACTGGGCAGATATGATAGAGGAAAATATAAACTGGGCTCACTAATGGATTTAAATTAAAATGAGCAAAGAAATATCAACGTTCTGTCTGCGGTTGCATATTATAGTATTACAATCATGCATTATTTCATAGTGCTCATATTACATTTTGGTAATTATGCTATTATGCTAAATATGGCATTTACATTTGATAATAAATAAATGGAAAGCTAGTTATCACAACTTGGAAGCCTCTTGAAGACAGAAACACGACGCCGGCTGCATGACATGTGACCCAGCGCAAAGTAATTATGTAAATATTTATTCTGCAAATATTGTCGAACATCCTTTTGAAGGCACATATTGATAAGAATACAGAAAAAGGGTTTTTTTTTTTGCCAAAATGCTCTGGATTCACATCCGGCGTGTCCGAACTCATCTTAGGCTAGTACCATCCACTTAGTGTCCAAGTCCAGCCAGGAAAGGCGACGCTCGAGCATAGAGGACAAGGTATTCCCTGCAGCTAAATCATAATGACAAATGAGAGCTAAGAGACACCTATCAAAAAAATGTATATAGGGTTTCCTTCTATTCCACTTAAAGTAACAAAAACCTACTTAGCCCACATTGATAGATACCATGCTGAGAATAGAAAACAGAAGCTTTTACGGTGCCTCATAGTGCAGCCGATGCTTTGTACTAAATATAAAACAGAGACCAAAAAGGGTCACCTTAAAGCCGCTTGTATGAAGCATAATGTTTGATATAACTTCATAGACCATGCAGCTCCTGGGCTCCCAAATACACAGGCTTAACATACCACACACACACGTGTGTTACACTTTCCCACGGCCTTAGAGAGCATCACCTTTTCTTCTGGGATAAATGTAATTGGAAACATTAAAAAAAAACTTCAGATAATGTTTTCTAATAAGTGTATAAATGGGTAAAGCCCTAAACTAGTAACCTCTACCTCTTTAACCAAAACCATATGGAAAATCGCACCGAAAATTTGTGAAGCGGTAAAAATATTCGAGATATGCGATATGAAAAACATGTATACAGCAAAATATTATATTCGTAGAATGTATTCCATATTTCAGTTAGGCGTATGCATACATAAAATAGAAATGATTTAGTATAATATATGAGTATTACATTGTGTGGGTATATACATCATTATTCAAATATTGTTAGTCAATCATTTGCATATGTGTGATTGTTAAGGATAATATAACATATCTATACATCTATACAGCTATTTTATCAATGGGACTATAGGCAACTTTTAACATTTTATTAGATTATTTCAAACTAAGAAAGCAGAGATTTTATTCTTCTTATTATGCTTTATATAAAGATCACCAGCGACTGCATCATTTAATGCACATACGAATCCATATGATTGTCATCCAATGGAACGCTATTACTCACTCCATTAAATTTTCTCATCGACTGCAAAACACCTCGTCACTAGTCCATAAGCATTTCATTTCATGGTATCAGATTCCACCATATAAATAGGCAATGGCTGATATATACAGGTTAGTACTGAGGAGTACTTTCACTGTTTAGATTGACCTCAGTGTATTCACTGAACGAGTTCAGAAGGTAAACTTTGCCTTTTTGCAGATGTATGGTCATGATCACTCACTACCTGTAAAAAAATGGCATCTATCTAGCTGTAAGGCTTCCAAGAGCTTAGGAAGTCTTGGGAAACAAATGATAACCCCTGCCATTTCTTGTAGATTAAGATCCTATATCTAGTCTCATATAAATTAACGAGGTCTCAAATCAGGGAAGTCAACAAGGGTGACTTTAACAAGCACACCCACAAACTGCACCTCTCTGTACTTGAAGGAGTATGGATTCAGTGATGTACAATACATCTTAATGTACACAACTGTTTAAAGTAGAGATGGGGAGCCAGCCATAACAAGGCATGAATCTAGACAAGATTGCACCATACAGCAGCCTGTCACATGGAGTCCTTGCCATGGGCAAGAAGACTCGCCCAATGGAGGCACAAGTACTCTTGCACGTCCACGAGGATCCCATGAAAACTAATTTCTGGAGAGAAGTACAACTACCACAATTAACTATAAAAATATCAGCTGGATCATAAAAGGTTGACAACCTAAGACTACGCAACAGTGAATAACAGTGTAAAATCCGAACTGCCACAACTGTGATATTGTAATAGCAAAAAAGAGTGTAAAATGGATCTCTACAGTTCTCTACAGTTATCAATGTGATTGCATGAAGAATCCAAATTGCAACACATACACATAACACAATGGTTGTTGTATAATCCCCATGAAATGTGCATCATATATGCATTCATAAATATAATCATTGTTAGCTAAACTTGTCACTGGCTGTGTTACCTGCTCTTTTAACAGATCAAATAAATTGGATTACTTATTCTAGCGTAATAATAGGCAAGATAAAATACTTTATTTCTAAAACATTGTTTTTTAAGACCAGGTGTCCATGGCCTGTCGTGGAAATTTGGAATGGCTGATTAGTACATCTAATTAGATCCACGTCTTAAAGGCACCTTAAGCTAAAGCTATACTTCCAAATCTTATTGATGGGTTCCAACAATTTTTCATCCAGAGCATGTTAAGTAAAATAGAAGATTTTGTTAATTTCATTTGGCCACAATGCTATATTTTTGTCCCTACTGCCAATTAGTTAATTAGCACAATAAAAAGATTAAATATGTCCTTGAGGAGCAGCCTTTTATCTTAAAACATAACTTAGAATAGACAAATTACCTTTCTAGAAAGAATATGTCACTAAAATGTAATATAATTAAAATATATAACTAATAAAGGATAAGAAACTCACCTTTGTTTGTAGGGTCTAATAAAAAAAAAAACATATTTTAAAATGCTAGTTAATTTAAATTTAAACACAAAATTGAATTGAATAATTTCCATTTCATACAAATATATTTGATCATTTTTTTATATTAATTGTTTTTATTTATTTCTTTATAAGGCCCTTCATCTTGCTCTCGCATTGCAAGTGCAAAGGCTGTAGACGCTACAGATTTTCCACACACTAAATGTTTCGGTGTCTTATTTTCCGCTGTAACCAATGAGAATGCTTTTCATTTTTTTATTTTATTTAACTTTTTCTTAATCAGTTAAGGTTCATTTGTTTGCTGGGTATATGTGTGTATCACATGACTCTACAGCCCTAAAGGTCAGAAAACTGTGTGGCGTAATAATGGCAGAACACGTTTTTACGTGGTGTAAATAGAATATGTTTGTAATGTTGGGAGTTGTAGTGGTTAAATGTTAGTTTCCAAATAGTCAAAGTAAGATTGCATAATGAAAGTGTGAAAAGATAGCATCGAATAAAATATATCTTATGCAACGCAGAGAAAAAAAATGGTTTTGGGTCTCACTCAATTTCTGCAGACAGAATGCAAGACGATCGAGAGACGACTTAGATAGCTCCCGGCCATATGTAATTACGACAAGGGTGGATGAACAGAACACAGCCAGAACAAACTGCAAAGGAACCATGTCTTCCTTTCCACAGACTGGGGATTGTATATATATCTGTCAACAATGTTGGATTAAATTGAATACCTCCCTTTGTGGCTTGTTTTACTTATATACAAATGTGTATACAGCACCTTCCACGTATGTTTTTTGGAGGGACAATATCTCCTTGGGAGCCGATGACATTTCTCCTTCTCGAGGATCTGTCAGGTGGGGTGCTTGTGTCTCACCAAACTCCAAAGTTTTAATTAAGCTAAATGTTTGTAGGTGAACGTGTCGGTCTGTATGAGTTAAACACATCGATCCAAAACAATGTGTTTGAAAAGGCCAATAAATGCCCCAAATCATGTCGGCTTAAAAAATTAGGACACCTTCTTTGCAATTTAAAATGCTCGGTTATACATGTAACACCAGGTCCCCTTCTTCATTTTCTTCAGGGGTCGCACTGCTGAAGGATATGCGGCCCCTTCCTTCCCTCCCCTGCCATAAGGCCTGCAGGAGGGCCGGATATTCTTGGTCCCTCCCCGCAAGGGTTAGGACAACTGGAGGAGGAGGCCACTCAAAAGAGCTACCCAACTCCCCTCCTCACCAGAAAAAACGGGCCTTTTTAGGGGACCCGGCTCCATCTTGGCTTTTCCATGTCGATACAAAAACCGTGTACTCTCTCTAGTACTTAGAACTACTTTGACATCCCAACACAGAAACAATTTAAGGCAGATAAGAACCATTCGGCATATCTAGTCTTCCCATTTTTACTGATGGAGAGACTCAGTTTTATGCCTATCCCTCACTATATAAACCTCAACCACTTCTGATTGGACGTTGTTCCATTTATTTACCACCCTGTCAGTAAACTCTTCCTCCAGTTCCAGACTATAACCCCTCTTTCTAGCGTTTACCCATTAAAATAAACCTCCCTCCTGTTTTTTTAAAATTTGTTAAAAAATAATTTTTTCAGTACATTAAAGAGACCTATGAAGTTGTATATAAACATTAAAAAAGCAACATAAATGTATTAGAACCCTATGTATACCATGCAGCCATCTTAACAGAATGTTTTAGAGATTTGCATAATACTCACCTCTATTAATTTATTATTATAACATTATTATGTATTATAACATTAAATTCATAGAGAAGAATACAAAAAATAACAATAATATGAAAAAAAACTGGTAATCCCACCTTTAGCCACAACTTTAGTTATTCTAAAAACTGTGTAGGAAACAAATAATAGTATTATAAAGAAATATTGGGTAAGTTTTCTTGTCTTATTCTCCAATTACTCATATGCTTTTAAACAAAATGTTTCCATGAAGTGCAGCTGGCTATGATTTCGTAGCAAAGTACGTAAACGCAAGGATAGTCATTTTAAAACACATACCTATTGTTTGGGTTTAAAGCCTGGAACTAGATCATAGGAATAAGGTGAATTCCTGGGACATGAAAATGTTGACAATTAAATATCTCTTACATCTACACGACACATTTTCGGGATTGAACTCAAACCACAATTTTTTTTTAATCTTACAATTTACAAAAGTGCTCATTTTCCTCCCGGGAAAAGACATTTTCCCATATTTGATTAGATTCAGGGTACATCTGCAGCAGAATGTGTATATATTGCAATAAATTATTTTGTGAGATCTGCTTTATGTTGATCAGTTGTTCCGCTCTCCATTGTGGTCAAGGGTTGCTCAGAACAATTCCCACAATAAAGGACTTTTTCACGGACATTTTTGCAAAGAAAGTTTACATATGACCGTTTCTTTTTTGACCATGCTACATCTATAGATTGCCTTTCAGACGTATTTCATATTATTAACAACTATGTGGGAAAAGGCCGCATTTAAACCAATGCTGTCCATGATGCAATAGACCTTATTGGTTCATGATGCAATAGACCTTATTGGTTCAAGAAGCATGCTGGTGGCTATACAAACACTATTGTGGACTGCATACTGTCAATGTTTTAGTGTTAAACAGGACTGAGCAATGTGAGTTGTCTGTGTGGGCCGCTGTATGTTGCTAGTGCATTTGGTTGGACTTATGGCTTATGGTTGCCAGCCCTCCCCTTTCCACAGGCAGCAGCATTTCCCTAATGGACCTGGAATGGGATTTAGATGGAAGTGGGGATGGAAAGCCAGCATGAGCGTGGAGAAGAATGGGCTTAGTTACTTCCTTCTTATGGACCATGATGTTACAGTGATGGGAGGGTTGTTGGAGGCCAATTTTAGACTAGAAACACAAAAGGTACTTCCTTTTCTAAATTTCAAGAGGCAGCGATTTGCCCCCTCCTACCCTTTACAGTTTTGGTGTGGTTATTTGCTGTAGTGGGCCATTTGGAATATGACATTAGTCATGGTGCATGTGTCTTGTTTTGATTATGATATATATTTTAAAATTGTGAATTTAAGATATGTGTCACAGTGTGCAGAAATAAGTGTTACCACTAATTAGCCACAGAGTTTAAATTAAAGTTTAACATTTACATGGTGTCAGTGTGGTTATTTCATGGTCGGAGGGTCGGAGGGTCGGAGGGATTGACAGTACCGCAATCAGGTACTATAGCAAAAAAACCACAATGGACACACAGATGTTGCAAAAACATATCCATGTACAACTGAAGGACACTGTACACACAGCTCACACTTACAGCTCCAGGCACCCTGTGGCTGCATGTGGAATTGCAGGTTAAAAACAAAACCTGTCTTCTATGGGTTTTTTAAGTCAGGTGATGGGGCAATTGTCCAGGTAACTCTTCTCAGTACTAGAGCAGGTATATTTAACAGAAAATGTTTGGATACATATTTACAGAATAACGATTATTGTGATTAGAATCTTTCAAACATTTTCCAGGTTAAGGCCAAACAAGGGAAAATTAATAAACTAATTATCCATGGTAATTTTGTCCAGTGGCAAATATTAGTTCTGACCAAGGGGCTGGGAATAGGCAGAATGATGCAGGAACAACAGCTGGATGGGGTTCACATGCTCTACTCATAAAAAAGCTTGGGTATCAGTACAATGGAGCAAGAGTGGCTTTTTGCCAAATGTATAATCCATGTCTAGTGCAGTTTATGGGAGGCAAAGTCCAAAGCAAACAGCAACTAGCCAACACACATAGTTTTTCATGTGGTCCAAATTTCAGCCCTACTGTGGACCAGCTTCAGTAGATGTAGATTGCCTGTATCAATTTTTGTATGACCAATACAACCAATATTAAGTGATGGGATGTACTGTAAACAGCAAGGGTAAGTGGCACTCAGCGAGACTCCTGTCTTTGGATGTAAACAGCAAGGGCAAGCGGCACTCGGCGAGACTCCTGTCTTTGGATGTAAACAGCAAGGGTTAGCGGTACTCGGCGAGACTCCTGTCTTTGGATGTAAGCAGTAAGGGTTAGCGGTACTCGGCGAGACTCCTGTCTTTGGATGTAAGCAGTAAGGGTTAGCGGTACTCGGCGAGACTCCTGTTTTTGGATGTACAAAGATTACAGATTTATTGTCACAAAGGTCTTTTAAGGACATTTTGTCTTGGGATTTTGTCATGGCAGGAGTCCATGGTTTGTTTTATGCTTACACATGTTGAAATAAAACAATCTGATTTGTTTTTGTATGGCACCTAGGTCCTACTTTGTTTATTTTCTTTTTATTTTATGTAAAACACATTGTGTTATTGCTTTTTGTATAACAATCTTTAAAATCTATTGCCACCCTGCCTATGTTATTTAGTATTATTGTTCTTGATTATATAATTTGCGTCTTTACTTAGGCATCTTTCATAGAAAATATGTAATAATATGCCATACTTGTCTTTTCACGGTACCCCTGATCAGTAACATATTTACCTTGGATGCTGCCTTTGGCCGACACAGGACAGAGGCCCAACCTGTTTCTTTTGCGGCTGCCATGCTGGTATTTGACTTCATACCTCACAGGGGAGAGGCCTTCAGTCATGCCAACATCCCCTTATTTTTCTCTGCCCACTTTAGGCTGTCTGGGACTGGGACCAACCCATGACACGCCATGCGGGCTAGCCCACCTACATGCCTAGAAAGCCTCAATTTTTTATAAACCCACTCCTCCAGAAGAGGGAGCGCTCTGGGTAGCGTACAGGGTTATAAGGTCAGTTAAATGTTGAAAGGTAAGAATTGTAGGACAGTTTAAGGTATTTTTGACGGCATGAATACCATGGTAGATTTTTCTGATTATTATCTAACTATTTTACACCATTGCACTTCCTTGTCTTTATGAATACAATTGCAAAGGTCCCACTGTTGAAGAAAGTGTGTGTGAAATCTGTGAGAATGTTGATGGTTGTTACCAGCTGTGATTTCCCTTCCAGCACTGAGATAAGCTGAGACACTGCATGAAGAGAAATCTTTTGATGTTCCTTGAAACTCAAGTGCCCTTGAGATAAGTAAGAGAGATCAGTACAATCCCATCTAAACCTGTTTGGGGAAAAACACAGCAGTTTAGAATGTCTGAGAGCCAATGAGGACTCGCAATGGGTTAACCTTTGAAATACCAGAAGGAGGTGCAAAGCAGGGCTAACCCATCTGGTGCTCAAAAGCTGAAAGTGGTCGGGTTCTAAAATATTACATGAAAATAACACGCTTAGTATATTTCTTCCCAATTTGTATTTCTCATAGGAGACTATGAATGGGAAATGTCTAAAGCTTGGCTTCATTGTCCTTATGATTTATACATGTGCATGTAGTTCTGATATGGCCAATGGGTTAAACTGTTTCATGTGAAGAAATAGAATTAGGTATTAGAGTACTTGGTTGAAAAACATTTTATGACTGCAGAACCATAAAGTACTCAATGAGCCCAGCAAAAAGATATATTTTTAAATAACAATGTTGGTTCTGAAATAGTCATAGTTTAATTTAAGGGACGCTCCAGCCATCAAATGCACTTTGGGAATTCTAACACTAACCCCCCATATGAACTACTCCTTTATCAGCTACCTCAGCAACTTCATGTGCAGCGGACGTGTTCAGCTGCACACAATTCCATGCACGTACACATGATATGTATCAGCTCCTGCAATGGCTTAGCAAATGCATGCTGGCAGAGGTATGTTCAGACTCCTATATGCATGTGTGAAACACGTTCCCTTTGATTTCAATGGGGGCCGTTTCCTGCCACTGTTCAAAATTAAACATTATTTGCATATCTTGTATAAGCATGCATATTAACTTCAGTACACGTGAGTGTGTCATTGTCGGTGTCATGTGTTTGTATGTATCTGATAACCTTTCTGCGGGGGTTGTTCACCTTTCAATGGATTTGGCACAGGGCACCTGATGGCCTAAGGCCAGCCTTGACATGAAAATAAGAGTGTACCAGACAGAAGAGAGCTCAATGACGCTTCTTGCCTGGGGTATTATTCTCAGTAGGACCATCCTTATTAATTAATTTTAGTGACGATATAAGTAGATCCTGGGACTGGCCGCTCGCTCCTGTCGGACTAACAATTATCAACTAATTCGGTGTGTGCTCGTAAAATGATGTGGTCCAATTTTGGAAAAGAGAAAACAAAGAAAGAAAAAAGTACATAAATATTTGTTTTTATTAAATGTGACCATAGATTAAATGTCAAACTTTGGTAAAGGTAATCAGCAGAATGCACCTTAAGCATATGGGCAAAGACTGTGGTGTGAATTAACCCCGTATAGGCCATTGTTTGAAAGATTTGGTATACGCTGCACTACTGCGGTATGAGGCCCAATTCGTTCTATCGTGACTGCGCTTATACATTGGTTTTGAATGACCGATTGTATGACATTCCCAGCACCTATGTTACTATGCCCTATCTTTCAACTATTTTGATTTAGGTTGGATGAATTAGAGAGCAGAATACCATTGACAAGGGATTAGTTACCATTTCGAATAAGATACAGTTGACATCAAGATTGCTGTTTCTTTAAGAAATTAATAATACATTCTTAAATTGCCATTTTTTTTAAAATCTGATGACATTATAAGCAAACACAATCCTTAGCTGCTGTTGTGAGTCAGTTTTGGAAGAAAAAAAATTCAGTCCTATTGGAGGCACAGAATTGTCTACACCTCACTGTTAGGGGGGGTATGAGGATAAATGCCCCTTGGTGAGCTCTTGTCCCTGAATGTTTATATGTGGTATACAGGATCAGATGTTCATCTTGTACAATATAAGATCCCCTCCAGTGGTGTATTGTAGGCTCCTGCAGACCTTGCAGTGCAGAGGGTCCCCAAGGCTTTTTGGTGAATGACATTAATAACATATACTGTAATAATTTATTACTAGCCATGGGCAAAGTGGTTATTGTCATATTCACAGATAAGATGTTCCAAGACACAGTAGATCCAAAACAGTAGAAGAACACAAGAAGTGGGGCCACCCCAATGTATCTTGCATGGCACATGCCATGTACAAATATTATTGTTTTTTTCTAGCAAAATTCAAAAACATGATGTAGAAATGTCCTTTTATATGTATCACTACGGTAATTGCCTATCATGAACTTACAACACATGCATCTCCCCCACTGTTTATTTCCCATTCTATGTTCACAAACAGTGTATCTATCTATCTATCTATCTATCTATCTATATATATATATAGATAATATATACAGATTTTATAGGCACCAAATGTTGGAAAGCACACCCAGTTTTTTTTAATTTTGTTTTTCGCTTCTTTTCCTGTTTATGTAACACATTTCTGGTTTTGTAATGCAGGACTTCAAGCTTCCGCATTGTCCTCAGTATCAAGGGGGTTAAACAGGTTGTTTCAGGTGAGAGAGCCAATTCAAACATTTCATTGAAATACTTGCCATTGTCTGTTTTGCACTTCTTCATTTTGTTCTTTTGAAGGGCCTTTAAAATCTAAACTGCAGTGATGATCAACATGGAGCTAAATATCCATGCTTCAAGAACTGTTATCCTACCCAGAATATTAAGATTTCCAGTTTATGTGTTGATAACCCCTTAACCTTCTGCCTTGCCAGCTAGGGCTATCATACTGGTCATTTAAAATTGGGCATACATGGATTCCTGATGTCCGGGAGTCTGAGTAAATTATACTATGTGTTCTATGACTGTGGTTCTCAAAGTCATCAAAGATCACCAAGAGATCAGGATTTAACCCATTTTGATCAAAGAAGAGTATCCTCAAAATCTAGAGTATTAGTTAAGGATGATTTGAGATCACCAGTTAAAGGGTTCACCTGTCACCCCCACTTAGCATGAATTAGTGAATTCTTCATCGGTTGATCCAGCCACCCCAAAACCCTCAACATTCATGCAGCTATTTTTGTCGCTGTAGCACCAAAACCCATAGCTTTTTCTTTTTTTTTTTTAACTTTTGCTCAATAGTTTACCAGACAAGCCATCATCCATTCCCTCAGGGCAGGCTTTGCTGCCATCTCATATTAAAGAAACAGTAATCTTAACCTTATCTTAGCTCTGTAAGGCAGGTGTATGTGCGAACATGACGGATCCACTGACTATTGTTGAGGTCCTGAAGGGTGAAATGGAAAGAGTTTATCAGTATTTACCACTCAAACGTCTTAACAGTAGGGTTTTAGAGATCAAAGGTGAAGTTAATTAGTGGTTGAAGCTTTTTTTCAGATACACCTGTGATTGAGAGGCATCACTTCAAACTCAGTTGTGTTTAGTTAGGAGGGAGACGTTTGAAGGTTGCATTCAGAGGGTTTTGTTACACTTTCTATTTTCTGGAAACAGGAGTGACCACATGGCCAAGATGGTAAACATTTTTCAAGCTCTCTTTTTAAAAAGTAGAAAGTCACCTAAAATTCCTACATCTGTCCATATAGTCATTTATGTGGAGATACTTTTACTTATTTTGCTTGTGTGCACTGAAAATGTGGTTCTATGGGAATGAACAGGGAGGTTTGTGCCTAATAATAATTAGAACGTATTGAGCTGATAAGAGAAATTCTGGAATATGAAGCAATTCAGTTGCAAGGAGAGTTAGGGGCAAGTAAGTTAATAACCAGGACATCCAGGCAAGATAACTACAATATAGGGGGCAACCAGGGCATGGCAGAAAGTGTTTTCTATAAATTGTTATTAGACATAGTTTTTAAACATCCCAGATTAAAGGGGTATTCAGGTCAAACCAGGGAATATGTAAAAATGTAGGCTCTAAAACTCAGTTTCCATAGGTAACTGCTTCCTGACCTACCAGGCTGGGTGAGGCCTGTTGGGGCCCCTTAATGCTTGCAACCCCTTCATCTGCTCTCTCCTTTTGAAAGAAGTCCTGCATCCCCCATAAGAGCCCCGTGACAGGGTTCACTAGGGATACACCATGGCCCGGCTCCTTTGATGCTTAGGGCCTGGCTGCCACTGGACCCTTATCATGTA
>VKOC01002530.1:0-69286 GCA_009364415.1 Spea multiplicata | reverse complement strand
GTACCGGGCAGGTAGGAGGTTGGTACCGGGCAGGTAGGGGGTTGGTACCGGGGAGGTAAGGGGTTAGTACCGGACAGGTAGGGGGTTAGTACCAGGCAGGTAGGGGGTTAGTACCGAGCTGGTAGGGGTTGGTAGGTACCGGGCTGGAGCCCACTTATAAGATATCAATTCAGTCACAATGACATCAGAGATATCAGAGCATTTAATGCGACGCATCAAGGCGCTGCTTCCAATCGGCAAGATAGATTTGTCTCGGTAATCCACTCCAGGATCTTTTGCACAAAGCGACGTTATCAGCGACTCACACAGAAAGAGGAATTCCACGGCTATCCAGAAGTTCCCGTCTGCGGAATTATTATCTCCGCAATCCCCCCCATGATAAGAGCACAAAGCAGCGAGATACAGCCGTCTACATACCAGACTTCAAACAGGGAACGGGGCTGTGTCCACTCCGGCTTTTGTTTCGGGGGTATTCTCAGTGCCTCCTGCACCCCCAGTGCCACCCTGCGCCCTCAGTGCCCCCTGCACCCCCAATGACCCCCTGCACCCACGGTGCCCCCTGCACCCCCAGTGACCCCTGCACCCTCAGTGCCCCCAGGTGCCCTCAGCAACCTTCTGCACCGCCCAGGTAACCTGTGCCCTCGGTGACCCCCTGCATCCCTGGTGACCCTCTGTGCCGTCAGGAACCCCCCTGCCCCCACAGTGACTCCCCATGTCCAGTTTCCTCAGTAACCTCCCTCTCCCTCAGTGACCCCATGCCCCATCTGGTCCTCGGGGCCCCCCATGCCTCTCTGACCCCCTGCTCTGCACCTGGAAAAAAACCAGAAATTAGATCAAATAAGAAATATGTTTTTTTCACAAATTACACGGCTTAATATAACATGTCGGGTAGATGTGATGGGTAATGAGGTCCACAAGAAGTGAGAAGTGACCGTGCTGTCTGGGCATGATGGGAATTGTAGTGCCCGATAGAACACAATGGGAGCAGTAAGTCTCTCGTTAGCACATCTCTTCCTGCATATGAATGAAGGCTGATTAAAGCTCCTGGCACTGAAAGAGTTAAGGTCTCCTTAATCCCCTCTAAGCCTGTCCTGCAGCTGGAGGGACAGACGGACAGACACTTGCAAATTGCCTTTTGTGTTGCGAGAAGGAAGTTTCCAGAAGCCTTTGTTTATTGGGGATAATGAAAAAGGTCCAAGCAGGGTGTGTGAGGGGGACGCAGGTCAGTGGTGATCGCGCCCCTCGTGAGACGGGCCCGGTTGTGTCTATGTGTATTACGGGCAGGAATGTGTTAAAACAAAAAGAACAGGAAATGGCAGATGATGGGTTAATTTAATATGGCTAGGCTTAGGACAGGGTTAAAACGTGCGGAGGGTTAGGGGGGTGAAAAATCTTGGGGTCCCCCCATCGCCCGTACATGGGGGCCCGGGGGTTCATTGGTGTGCACACACTAATGCCAGCCACTAATTATCAGTGGGGTCTCGTCCCTGGGGGTCTCGGCAGCTTCGTGACATTCCAACGTTGTTCATTGGGGCAATAACACATCACATTGTACAGCGCTGCGGAATATGATGGTGCTACATGACAATACATACACAATAACTGAATGGGGTCCACAAGAGAAACTTCTGATTGGCTGGCTCAGTCTGGACGGAGTAGGAAACAGAGGGCCTGACATTTGTTTTAATAATTAGGAGATGAGGTCATAACAAGGGCAGATATACCGTTGCTGTGATGACATCATATTAATACAAATCATATTAATACAAGTAGCGGAGCTGCATAGGTTGTGGGGGAGGAGCCCAGCAACCTTATCAGTGATCTGATTGGATACATTGTTTCTGAAGCTCCCTGTCACAGTATTGGCCGGTTTGATACATTTGTTACTTGGAATTTTCTTCGGTTGTCACTCAGCCCCCTGCCAGGCGTGGCCTGTCCCTCCTCATTTGCATACACATTGTCTCAGCCAATAGGCCTTTGAGAGGGAGGGTTTATCAGACCTTCTCCCCATTCATTTCTAAGAAGAGTTCAGTGATCCGGCTGTTTGAGCCCTGATCTGGATTATTCCTGAGATACCTGGGATGGACTATTAGCCACTCTGGGGAGGAAAAAATGAAAGTTACAGTAAGTCACGCGGTTTATTGTCTTTTTTATAACTTTTTATGCAGAAATCTGATAGTTTCAGATTTTTCCTGCAATTTTTTTCCCAGAAATTAATTTTTTCCATGTTTTTAAATTCATTTATTGGGATATTTTATGTTAATTGTGCCAATGAGGGGAATTAATTCTCGCACCCAGGGGGCATTAATTCTTGCACCCATTAGAAATGATGTCCGTGGAGCGTATCCGGTTCTCTTTGTGGATCATGTGACCAAAAATCAGCAATACTCGCTAGAAAATATTCCAAATTATAAAATAAACAGTAATATTTAGAGCTTCTTGCCTTCTTTAGGATCAGAAGCAGAAAGGATCGGTAGAGAGTACTTTGTTACTATATTACCGTTTATGTTACTATATAATTCCGTTACCGTTACCTACTAAATTACTGTTTATGTTACTATATAATATCGTTGCCGTTTATGTTACTATATTACCGTTGCCGTTTGTTACTATTTATGTTACTATATTACCGTTACCATTTATGTTACTATATTACCGTTTAGGTTACTATATTACCGTTACCGTTTATGTTACTATTTTATCGTTACTTTCTAAATCTGGAAATCCAAAATATTGGTTTCATTTGGGACGTCTCCTCTGTGGCACAATAAATGGTTGGGACTATCCGTGTTCTGCCCCAAGTTATTGCTGCACTGTAACGCCACCACTCGTGGGCACTAATGAGGGATTATGGGAGTTGCAGTCCAATAGGCGAAGGGGTGCCCCTTGTATGCTGTATAGATTTGGGTGCCGAGTGTCCAAACGGTTTGTTGTTACATTGTATCCCTGCGTGTCCCGTGTCACATGTGCCTGAGACTCAGCTGTCATGTTTAAATGCCTGGGGCTGCATGAGATGATGTCACACACACACCCCCCCCCAGCTGGAATCTATTACTGGCCACTTCCTTTCCCAGGGTCTGTGAGTCCCGGTAACAGGGGGCGACTCGCGGGGTCACCATGATTCATGCCTCTGGTACTCTGTACAGAGAGATGAGTCGAGGACTAAGAGGGGTCCCGCTTTACAGCAGACATGAACTGGTTAATCAGATGATCTCTGGGGTATCTAAGGGCAGAATGGTTCTGTTTCATGGTGCATTCAGCGGGACCATTCCACTGGTTGCTATGGTGATTGCACCACTTTGCGTAACGTGTATACCGGTATATATATATATATAAATATATATATATATTTATATATATGGTGATTCTGGTCCAAAGTTTTAAAAGGGATTTTATCACCATAGCAACCAGTGGGATGATCCAATCAGCAGGAGCCTTGCTTGCTAGGTTATAAGGCCACCTTTCACACTTTGCACCAGAATCACTTGTTTGTCCCTGATTCAGGAACATGCTGGTGGAAACTCCCATCAAGCTCGGGTAGACATGGGTTGGCGCTGGAGCGGGGGCATTGTGATTCCCAAAATCCCCCATCCTGTGTTCTGCATCCCCTCCCCCATGGTGGTCTCAGTTGCCATCCGGTGAGCAGGTGTCCAACTCCCACCATGGTCAGCCAGTTGCTGGCAATGCTGTGGATGATAGGGGATTCAGTCTATAGTGACTGAGCCTGATGGGAGTTGTAGTGCACAGTCACAGGGCCTGGCTTGTCCCCCCTGGGGGCTGATGTCACCTGATACTTGTTTGTTTTTTTGGTCACTTGCTGGGGGGGGGTAGTTTGCGCAGGGGGGGTGGGGGTGTTTCACTGGTTCCATTTGCTGGGAATTTGCGTGCATTAGCCCCCCGTTTATTGCAGACTACCCTCTGATTCTGGCTGCTATTTGCCCCCACGGGGTGAATGCCAGATCTGTTCTGTGCTTTTCATAAGTAAATGGTCTTTATTTAGTGAAGTGTCAGCCCAGCGGGCCAGCTTTCTATACGTGTTGTAACTGATTAACATCTCAAACACCCGACAGGATATTAGGAGTCTGCGGACCTTCCTCATTCTCTAACACTTTTTTTCTGGCATAAAGAAAGTGTTATTCATCCTACACACCCTGTAGATTGCAAGCTCTTTGGGTCAGGCCAGCTCTTGGAACGTTCTTTCCCTGTGGTTATACCCAACTGTCCCGGGCCCTTGTGTGAGGTGACAACAAAACCAGATCCCGCTGGCAGATCGGCCCCCGTCGGCCGTTTCTCATGTTGTAACCACTCAAACCTTAATCACTCGGTGGTCTCGTCTTAGATTCAGGAGCCGTATGTCTATCCCATGCATGTTTAATACCCTCACTGTATTACCATATACCACTTCTGCTGGGAGGCTGTTCCACTTACCTACCACCCTCTCAGTAAAGTAAACCTTCCTTCCATTCCATCTCAGTCTCTGACTCTCTAGTCTTCGATTCCCGTCTCTTGGTGTAACTTTTCTCCTCCTTTGAAATATATTCCGTCCCATCCTTTATCCCTCTCTCTTCTCTCTCCGTCTTGCTCTCTCTTCTCTCCCCGTCTCTCTCTCTTTCTTTTCGTCCCGTCTCTCTCTTTCTTCTCTCCCCGTCTCTTTCTCATCTCGCTCTCTCTTCTCTCCCCCTCTCTCTCTCTCTTTCTTCTCTCAGTCTCTCTCTGTCTGATTTTCTCTCATTCTGTGAAGGGATCCCTAATCTCCGGAGTGCCTCTCTGCAGCCGCAAACCCCCCAATTACGCGGCTCTCGCTGCCATTACAGGTGAGGAGAGGAATTCCTGCACGTCGCTAACGTGATTACAGCCCCCGATTCTGCATGACAAAAGCTTTAGGGGCCACTCGCTGGTAATTAACCCTTAAGGTGCCAGCGAGCTCAGACATTCCATTCAATGAGTGGGGGGCAGACGGACCCCCCGGTCTTCAGACGTCTGCCATTCCTGTAATACGGTCCCATGCGTTTTGGAGCCCCTGTTGATTCTGGCCGTCAGATAATTAAATATCGGGAAATATTGTAATATACAAAGAATTAAAGAACACACAATGAACAGCCAATCAGAAAGAGGAAGCCAAGTGCATGCAATTGTACAGCGCTGCAGCTTATGATGGCGCTATATATAAAGCAGTAAATAATAATGCACGGGAGGAAACGTTATTTAGGATCACTAATGGACAATGGGACACGAGGCAGCAGAACCTGATACCGGGGCTGTGATCCAGGGGGGCCATGGGGGAATCTGGGCTGTGGGATCTAATGGGGGGATCTGGGCTGTGGGATCTAATGGGGGGATCCGGGCTGTGGGATCTCGCGGGGTAAGGGATCCTGGGGATCTGGGTGTGGATCTCGCGGGGCAGGGATCTGGGCTGTGGGATCTCGCGGGGCAGGGATCTCTGGGGTCGCTGATCTGGAGATCTCGCGCAGGCAGGAATTCCCAGGAAGCTTTCACACAGGACCCAGAGCGCTCTCACTCCTTCTCATACACAGGATGTGACACGTTACGGCCTCGGCTCGGGGGATTCCTCCCAAACTCAGCTGTGACCTTCACTCCCCGAGCCCCCTAACGGCATGTGAGGAGCTGGGGCAGAAACGCACAGGCCGGGGTTATTTTTAACTTTTTATGCTTTTTACTGGTTTTAACCCCTCGGTGCTGGTGTAGAGAGGGAATTTTGTAACGATTGGAGGCTGCACGTTTCTGGTTTACCTCAATACATGCCTGGGGTCGCTATATGAGATTATATGGCGATTGGGGCATCGGCACATTATCCAGGTCCTCCTGGCTGAGGCGACCATAGTCCCTGTAGCATAAATCCAGGAAAATAGACACACATTAGAGTGTAAGCTCCATGGGCTCCTGGCAAGCTCCTCGGGGTCTTCAGGGGCCAACTCACACTGTGCAGTGTTTGTTAGACATTGGCTCCATGTGTACACGCAGACAACATGTCACATATCACGCTTCACTCATGTTTTCTTCCCGTTTACATTCTGAGCCCAAACATTTTGTTCATACATCAAAGGGAAGGGGCCTTTCTCCAAAGTCGTGTTTATAACGTAGACGATTCTGGGTAACACAGTACGTCCACTGGGAGCCCCATCCACGGCTGCGCATTCCGGGTTACACCGAGGGGTCTTATGCCCCCCGGCTCACACCGGACGCTCATATTCGGATGTTTAGAATCTCCCAGGGTTTGGGGGAATTATTATTATTATTTGTTGTTTGCTATGGCGCCATCAGATTGCGGAATATTAGCTAATAAGCAATGGGTGCGTCTGCTAAGAGGAGACGGGAATTGGCCTCCATTCCTCTGGATCATAAACACAAAGCTGATAAACTCTCCGGTATAAACAGTTTATAAATGACAACTCCAGGCAGCCAACGGGAGAACAGCACGGCAGAGACGGCTCCGCTCATTGGCTGGATACCCGTCCTCCAGTTTAAGATATATTTGTAACCTGGTACTTTAAGGGTGGGAAGTGTGGGGCCGGTGCGCGTATCTGACAGCTGGGGCTCCCGGACCTGCTGACAGACACCCTGCCAGTGAAAGGGCTATTGTTTGAGCCCCTCTGCACAAACTGCCCCATCAGCTGAGCCGACAAACTGCTTTCCCCTTTAAACCAGCTGCTCCGTAAAACAAATGCTCTGGATAAAAATACAGACGGTTCCAGTTACCCCTCCGAGCGTCAGAAAACTACCTCCCATTTTTCAGGGGGCAGGATAAGCGGACCTGTTTAACCCCTGTGTGGCATGGGGGTATGTGAAGCACCCTTCCTACCCACTGGGGTTTGTATCGCATGACCCGTTATTGCCGATCCCGAGATCCAGGACCTCCTGACCAAGAACTGGTGGGGGCCGCACGGAATTCCAGCACCTCATATTAATCTAATAATGCCCCGTATGGGGTCCCATTTCTGGGGTTATAACAGAATGGGGTAAAAACAAATCCGCTGATGGTTCAGTCCAAGCGTCTCATGTTTCTAATGTTAGCAGAAACAATACAAGGAAGGTGTGAAGCCCTGAAGATGCCTCCAGGGGATGCATGTAGAGAAGGGATTATCAGTCCTCGGACCCCCTGCCCGGCTGCACTAATGACGTTGCGTCCCCTAAAGAGGACAGTCGCCTCCTCGCACAATGAGTTGGGATAATTAGTTTAATCAGAAACGTGCCAAGGCAATGAAAAACACAAAGTGAACAGAGACACCACTGTGTCACCAAATGGCACGCGCATGTGACACACGCCGACGGTCCCCGGGGGGAGGGGTAATGGGGTCCATGAACTGGTTGGGTGCACGACAAGGTAACATTGTTATTGTAACACGCTCTGAAATACACATTTCATTGTTGTCATATTCACCTGGATGATGTCATAGCCTGTCACACGTATCTGTGAATGCTGAAATATGACATCATTAATGAACAAAGCTTATATCCCATGTCCGTGGTGGGTGAGGGTAAAGCGTCCTGACTGCAGGGAAAGGCTGTCGATCATCGTCAGTATTTGTAAGTGTTTTTGTGTGTAGCGTTTGCACGGCTCTGCGCGTCGGCGTCTGGTTTGAATTAACACCGCGCGTCCTGGAGAAAACACGAAGCACATGTCAGGCTCAGGAAACGCATTGCAACATCGTCAACGTGTGAGCTTACTGGAGACACCCGGCAGGGCAAAGACCCTGAAATTGGGTCTTTGGGGACCCCTGCCAGCGTTCCAACGGCAGCTGCTTCATTAATGGAAAAATAAGAGTCTCCCTTGTTGCCGGTGCTTTATTTGGGGAGTGTAGGGTCACATAGAGATGAAGTGTTTGTGTGTAACTGTGTGTGTACCTTCATACAGCACAAGCATGTTGATATTATGTTCCTCTTGTTCCGCAGAACATGCTGGCCAAGGCGTTGTACGATAATAAAGCCGAGTGCTCGGACGAGCTGGCCTTCCGCAGAGGAGACATTCTCACCGTGCTGGACCAGAACGTCTACGGCAGCGAGGGCTGGTGGAGGTGCTACCTACACGGACGGCAGGGTCTAGCCCCGGCCAACCGCCTGCAGCTCTTCACCGCCACGCAGAACGAAATCCTCTTCACTCCGTCCAGCTACGGCTCTATCAGGCGACAGCAGAGCCCGCAGAACATCTACCAGGTTCCCTCGGCACCGAAACCCGAGAACACGGCCGCATACGAGCGCATGGACAGTATCTACATCACCCCTCCGTCACCCAACACGGGCGACATCTACCAGACGCCCGTTTCACCGGAGATACTCTATGAGAAGGCGTGCAGCTCATCTAATCAGGTAAGGATTCCGGTGGCCCTGAACGCGGGCAGTTAAACGTAACTAGCTAGCCACGTACCGCTGTGCCGCATGATGGGGCTCCGCAGATCTGCAGTGAGGCAGCCATGTCTGACAACTATTAGTCTAAAGGCCAGTTAGACACAGGGTTAAAAACTGTAACTGGCTCCATAGCAGCAGCGGCAGGATGTCAGGGGTTTGTATAACATCCTGCCGGGCGTAAAAGCCAAGATAACCACAAACTGATCAGCAAAGTCTGTAAACCGGGCACAAACAGGCGCACGAGACAATGAACTCCATACTGGGTTACTAAAGGCGTTAACGGGTCAGCTGGGAAGCCCTACATCCAGCCCCACGTTTCAGCAGCCGACGTGGGGTTAAGCGTCCCTTTAAATCCCGGCGGCTATTTTCTGCCGTGCAACTGTTTGTACTCTTAAGATGCTCAGCTGTTCCCGGCAGATGGAAGCCGTCCCTAAACAAGCCAAACAGCAGAGCGGCCCTGCGCGGACAGCGCAAACCCACAGAAATGTGTTATTTATAGAAATGCGGTGCTTTGTGTATATCATCCAGCCTGACTTTTATTTTAACCCTTTGAGTATTATCTCGGAGGTGGAGAGGGCAATACCTCTAAACAGAGGTCATCTGACCCAGGGACGGGCACATATCACTCTCAATGTATAATCTATATAATGGCCAGGAGCTTGGACCCCTGGGGCCTGTAGAGCTCTTGGTGTGTGGGTGGGGCTACCAGGTTGTGGGTGGAGCTTCCTGGAGTACAGCCCATTTTATCCGTATCAATAATTTATCAATTCTTCTCTTTTTTCCAGCACCTGTTTACTCTGCCCAGGGCCACCCGCGCCTCGAATCCCACAACTCTCTCCCAGCAGGAGCTGTACGACACCCCGCCGTCCAAACACTGCAGCCCCACATCCTCCCAGGTAAGAGGTACCTGCTACGAACGCTGCCCTCCGACACTTTTACCAGCTGTTTGTATTATTATTCTCAATATATTCCCAACATCTTGAGATCCCAAACGATGAGCTCCAGGAGGACTGACACTATATTTAAAATATCTTAAAAACCACAAAGAACTTCATCTGCACCTTCATAGCCCCAAATCTTTAGCGAGAGTTCACCTAAAAACTTTATTTGTATTTTTAGGACCGTAAAACTCCATCTCCGGTCGATAGACGGTCCCCGGTTTTCTCATCGTCGGAGAGGATCCAGCAGCAGATATATGATATCCCGTCCAGCCCGGATACACCAGGGAGGGAGAGCCTCAAGGAGCCCAAGAACGCAAATGTACGTTCTGCACCGTGCTCCGTAATGCCGGACCTTTTATAACGTAATATTATTAAACTGATTTGTGATGAATTCTAAACATGGTGTGTATTTTACATACAGATCTACGCCGTCCCTCCAAGTGGTCTTCATCAGAAGAAACGGTGTGAGACGCCACCCACGGCCGGCAATTTTAACACTCTGCCAAATCCCAGAAAGTCTGAGTGGATTTATGATATCCCAGTCTCACCAGAAAAGAAAGACCTAAAAGATACCAGCCGCAAGATTTCTCTCGACACGCGGATGGTATATGACATCCCACCGACACGGTATGGCTTGGGAGCCATGCAACCCAAACCAGACGGCAATTCTCCGAGCCAAATATACGACATCCCTCCTCCAATGCATATCAAATCGGCTTCCGCTGATCAGACGCTGTACGATGTCCCAGCTTTTCGGGAGAGCCTGGCTGCACAGCAAAACGGGAGTTTAAAGAAGTCGTCGTCGAGTTTTGTGAAGGTAAAGTCGGACCAAGTTGATTACAAAGAAAACATTTACGATATCCCCCGAGGGCTGGTGGCGCCTGCCCACGGAAAAAGAGAGACAAGCAGCCCTGTTTGCAATAGGCGGATTTACGATGTTCCTCCAACACTACCCAGGAACTTCAAACTGTCCCGAATTGTCCCAAACAACGAAGGTGATAGGCTGTCTGTCTCAAGCTCGGAAAACAGAACCAGCACCCTATCTACTTCATCAAGCTCCTCTCAAGAGTCTTTCACATCATCATTATCAGAAGATTCCTCCAAAGAAGGGGCTTTGGAACATGATGTGGCAATCAAGACGATAACCCAGCTGCAGGAACGAGTGTCCACCTCCATAGCAAGCCTCATGATCTTTGTGAGCAGCAAATGGAGGTTACAAGAACACATGGAAGCCAACCTGGAGGAGATACACCGGGCCGTAGACAGTATCATTCTGTCACTTGGGATATTTGTGGACTTTGCACAACGCATCAAGGCCAACGCCTCTCGTCTAACTGACAGCAACATTCAGTTACGGATTAATCAGCAGCTCTTAACGCTCACAGACTCGTTACAAACCCTGTCCCACAACCAAGAAGAGATAAACCTCTGCAACTGGTCACTCCACAAGCTTGTAATCAAGTCCCACACGACTCCAGATGACCTGGACTGCTTCGTCATGGTGGCTCGAACTATTCCAGACGACATCAAGAGGTTTGTGTCTATCATCATAGCAAACGGGAAACTTTTGTTCAGGAAGCAAGAAGCGGAAAAGAAGCCCAAGTCTCAGAGAGAGCATTTAGCGGCACGGAGGCTACAGAAGGCAGCGCAGGATGAGGCTGTGGTACTTCAAGAATGCATCACGAAAGTGGGGGAGAGCACGAAAGAGAGGAGACCCCAGCTCCCCAGACAAAAGGCCATCGAAGACTGTGATTACGTCCACCTGCAGGTCAGTGGGGGGCACAACCCTCCGACACCGTCATATCACAGTTTGGCTGTATTGTAAATATGATATTTAGTCTGTTAAGCCTTTATTGTGTTATTAAAACCAGTCCGTGCTATAGGAAAGAAAAGTTTACAGGGTCAACCGGTGATTCCTCAGCAAATTATTATTGGCCTCACTTCCTTTTTTTTTGTTTCTTTAGAAAAAGGAAGAATTTGAAAAAATGCAGAATTTGCCTTCAGATCAACTACATGAAAATAATACCCATAAAGGAGAAAAGGTAATGGTGGAGCGGCCTGTTCTCCCAAAATAAATATTTATATCATATGCATACATACACACAGTACTGTGCAAAAGTGTTGAAACAAATGCTTTAAACCAAGAATTGCTTCCAAAACACACAAGTTAATAGTTTATTTTATCATTTAACAAAATACAAAGCGAGTGAACAATTTAATATGTAGGTTGAAAAACAAACACTAACTGAAGCAGAAACAATTGTGTAGGAGAAATAAAACCGGGTGAAGAACAAACTCACTCACTAACAGGGTGAGGTTGCTGAGTTTAATGTCAAAAGTCATGCACCAAGACCGAGCACAGCTACAACACACAAGGTAGATACACTGTGTCAGCAAGGTGTCCCCAGGAAGAAAGTTCCCGGCAGACAGGGGTTTCCAGATGTTCTGTCCAAACCCTTTTAAAGACGCAGCGGTCGGCCAAGGAAACAGCAGATCAAAGACATGTTTAACCTCCCTTCCGATCGGAACATGTCCAGAGCTCAGCAATGGCAGAAAGCAGTAGGACCCTGATGCAGCCTTCAGAAGTGGTCTTCATTGAAATCTTGGGGCTAAAAAGCCAAACGTCTGACGTGGAAACAAGACCAAGACTATTCACGAGAACACAGTAACTGGGGACGGAGAAAATGGCAGCTGGTGCTCTGGACTGATGAGTCACAATTTGTAAAATATCTGCATGTAGCAGAAGGCAGTTTGTTCGCCGAAGGGCTGGAGAACGGGACAAGATGAGTGCTTTCCGGCAACAGTGAAGCGTGGCGGAGGTTTCTCACATGTTTGGGGCTGCATTTCTCCTTACAGTCATTAAGAATTATCTTCAGCTTAAGAAGAACAAGGAGTCCTGGAAGTGATGGCCCCCACAGAGCCCTGATCCCAACTTCATTGAGTCTATCTGGGATTATCTGAAGAGAGAGAAGCCACCAAGGCTCCCTAAATTCACAGACCTGAGGTCATTGCTGTACACGCACAGGTGCTCCTCGACAACGGGGCTACGTCCCGATAAACCCATCGTATGTCGGCTATCACTACAAATACTGCACCGGTATCATCATTGGGTAATAAAGTCAGTGTACTCAATGTGCGTCACAGCATCAACGGTCCATTTACTTTCTCCAGGGCAGCCGTCGTGTGAAAAGGCTGCCAGGCAGCGATTATCCCATTTAATAGCCAAAAGCCCCATGTAAACAGGGCCCCCGGCCCCTTACATCTAATCCAGTATCTTCTGGGCTCATCGTAATTTATGGCGTTCTAAGCACATTTCTTACTCGCCGGTTCCAAATGTGTGGGAATTATCGGCTCACAACCTCCAAACTAAATGCTTTCTATGGTCTTTTGTTCCAGAAAAAGGAATTTGTGAAAAGTGGGTCCAAGCCGCCTGTATCCAAGGAGACCGAAAAGAAAAGTGAAATATTCTTAAAAAAGGTAAGAAATCGATAAAATAAAAGCTAAGGAAACTTAGAGAACAGGCTGGGAGAAATATCTGGATTTTGAAGATATTTATATTTGTCTTTATGCATTTAATTAAAAGTGCAGATCCAAATCTGTAAAAATACCCCCGAAAGGTAAGAGTCTGGATGGTAAAGTGAAGCCCCCGTTGGCAGTGGGAAATGTTTCTGCAGCAGATTCATTAAAGCAGATGAGTCCCAGGGGGTCCGGGGTAAAGGAGGGTCTGTAGGGTCACCTAATCAATGCAACAACATGAATCTAGCAATACTCCGACCTAACAACCATCGCTGTCCAAAGAGTTAAATTCCACCATAGGGCAACTTGCCGGTAGGGAGGTGTCACCAGCAACAAGCCAGTCCTCCCCGCTGTGCACTTTATCCTCATACTTGGCCGATAGAGCAAAATGTGACACCTAAACTCTACAGGGAAGTTCAGGATTTGCCCCGGAGCATACAGGTTTAAGATTGTCGAGGGTCTGTATTCTGGGAGCGCCCACCTCCCTGAACGCCAGCAAAATAACGCATGTAGCGGATCCGCTATCAGTCTGATTGGATTGGGCTGCTTGGCTGAAAATCTAATCCTCTTTTCTGATTCATAGGTATCGTCACCCAAACAAGACACCCCAGAGGAATCGCCCAAGAAGATCCCTCTCTCTGAGCACTGCCACCTTTACTTAGGAGCTCTGCAGAAGGCAATTGGAGTCTTCAAAGGCAGCTTGAGTTCAAACCAACCTCCTGAGGTCTTTATCACCCACGGGAAGTTAATCATCATGGTGGGACAAAAACTGGTGGACTATCTATGCCAAGACGCAAAGGACAACGAATCTCGTAATGATGTCTTGCATAAGAGTAGCGAGCTCTGCAGCCTCCTAAAGAACTTGGCAATGGCCACCAAGACAGCTGCCATACAGTATCCAAACACAGCTGCCACACAGGAAGCGCATCGCCGGACGGACGAGCTCTCGGACTATGCACAGCTATTCAGGTCGATGGTGGAATGACGTTTCTGGCTACAGCAAAAGACTTTCTCTTCTATCTGGAACTACAGAATCTTTCTGTCCCCCGAGGACGGTCGTTCCGACGACAAAATCAACCTTAGCTACAGAGATAATAGATGTTTTCTACTATTTCTCCCAATTCTCTGACCTCCCATGTCACTCATGTACCATTCTTTTCACTGCGCCTTTACTGTATAAATCGGATGCGTTACGTGTGTGGCTGCTGCATTGGTTAAACGTCGGTTGGTTATGTGAGATTATTAATAATCTCTGAATGTAACACTGACTGCTTCTCGGCCCCCTAATTACCATAGCTGGCCAAATACAATGCGATGAGGACTCGTGCTTCTGTCTCCCATCTGCTCCTACGTATCATACGAAAAGATCCTTCCAAAGCAGACAATTCCTGGGGCAAGAGCCAGTCTGAAGATCTATAAAGATCCGGCTAAGAACCATAGGAGTCGTACTTCATTCACGGCTACGATCTACAATACATTTTTTGAGTAACCAAAGCTGCAGATACAAAGGATTTGAATGTTGTGAAAACGAGATTCTTTGAGAAAGACGGTTAATTGTTATAAGTGACCTGACTTTATTCACAAAGCCGATTCTCAACGCCCTCGTCTTATTACTGTCGGCTCCTAGAGGAACGTTCCTCAGAAAGAAAGGCTGCGCAAGTGATGTAATAAATAACCATTGATATTCCTTTAAACCTAGCGGTGATCCGTTAAAACTTCAGCGCAGAATCCTACCTTAAATTCAGCTTCTTCGCACCTCCGACGTTCAGCGTGTCGAGCGCAGCAGCCGGGGAGAAGCGCGCCGCCACCAGACGTACCTACAAAAAAAACCGCACGATGGAAGATCTCCTGGAACGTCTGACGCCGAATCCCCGATAACTCCTCGAGACTCCACTGACTCTTTGTATTTTGTTTTATAGAAAGAATCTGTATCTTTTGTATATTTAAATCCAAATAAAGACAGTTTATACCTTTTATAAAAACGCCTGTCAGCCACTGACTGCTTCTGACGATTCATTTCCACCATTCCTGACCCCCACCATCCAGCCGGCAGACCAAATTCAGTATTTGCTCCGCGCTGCACCCCTTCTTGCTCCCGTATTCAGGATTTGCCCCCCACTGCACCCTTTCTCGCTCCCGTATTCAGGATTTGCCCCGCGCTGTACCTTCTTGCTCCGGTTTCGGATTTGCCCCGCGCTGACGCCCGCTTCTTGCTCCGTATTCAGGATTTGCCCCGCGCTGGTACCCTTCTTGCTCCCGTATTCAGGAATTTGCCCCGCTGCTGTACCCCTTCTCACTCCCATATTCCAGGATTTCCTCGCGCTGAACCCTTCTCACCCGTATTCAGGATTGCCCCACTCGCGCTGTCCCTTCTCACTCCGTATTCAGGATTTGCCCCGCGCTGTAACCCCTTCTCATGCCCGTATGTCAGGATTTTGCCCCAGCGCTGGTACCCCCCCTCCTTTTTTTCTTCCCCCCAAATCCCGTATTTGGATTTGCCGCGCCTGTACCTCCTTCTGTGCTCCGTATTCTGGATTTGCCCCGCGCTGTACCCCTTCTCACTCTCATATTCAGGATTTCCTCCGCGCTGCACCCCTTCTCACTCCCGTATTCAGGATTTGACCCGCGCTGTACCCCTTCTCACTCCCGTATTCTGGATTTGCCACGTGCTGCACCCCTTTTCGTTCCCGTATTCAGGATTTGCCCCACGCTGTATCCCTTCTAACCGTATTCAGGATTTCTTCTCCTCTGTACCAGTTATTGTTATTCCACTGCAGGCTGTATGTGGGATATGCTGCCACCCTGTGGACAAAGAGCGGAACCGACTGAGCGCGATATAAATTAGTAAATAGAACAATATAGAGGAGATTCTCATGGTTTTCGCACAGATTCCTGCTATAAATCGCCTTTAACATCAACCCACCGGGGCATATGTGTTTTATCTCAATTCCTCAACACACTGGGTCTGTGAGGTGATAAATACTACAGACCTAATCATAGAACCGCCGAGTGTCCCGGTTTACTTGATTCAGTCCCTCTTTTTAAAAAATAAACTAATACTCCCGGAGGCGACTTCCATGTCATGGGTGTAACAAGATGGCAGACATAATACTGTGTAACACACCATGGTGATATGGGTGTAGAAATATGGCGAACCGGATATGGGTGTAGAAAGATGGCGAACCGGATATTGGTGTATCACAATGGCTGGCAAACCGTGTGTAAGGAAATTGAAGGCGGGCTCTGGGTGTAGCAAAATGGTCGCATTTCCGTGTGCAGATCACGTGACAGCAGAAGCGGAAGTTTTGGTCGCTGAGTTGAGTTTCGGGGTATTATGGGGTGCGACGGAGGAACCATCCCCAAGAGGCACGAACTGGTGAAAGGGCCCAAAAAAGCGGAAAAGGTAAAGACGGCGGTAAATAATGGCTGGGTGAGGGGTATAATGACAGTATAGGTAGTGCTGGGTGAGGGGAATAATGACTGTATAGGTTATGCTGGGTGAGGGGTATATTATGCCTGTATGGGGGTATGTATGACTGTATAGGTTATGCTGGGTGAGGGGTATATTATGTATGCGGGGTATAATGATTGTATAGGTTATGTTGGGTGAGGGGTATAATGACAGTATAGGGTATGCTGGGTGTGGGGTACATTATGTCTGTATGGAGGTATAATGATTGTATAGGTTATGCTGGGTGCGGGGTACATTATGGTCCCATAGGCGATGGGGAGGGATTTGTTTAGTGAATATGGCATGCAGGGCCGCTGTCTCTTCTCACTCTTTTTGTTCCCTTTTATAGGTGGATAAAAATGCCGAGCTGGCGGCGCGCTGGAACTACTGCTCTCTGAGCCAGGAGCGGCTCACCAAGCCCATTGTGGCCTGTGACCTGGGAAGGTAACTGCTTTATGCCGGGCTGCTGGCTGCCGTTGCCACGGATACCAGCGACAGCGGAAGGGTTTGCAGCGATGCTGTTGTGATTCTGTTGCCTTTTTCTCTTTCAGACTTTATAATAAAGACGCGCTGATTGAGTTTCTGTTGGACAAATCACCGGACAAACCCCACGGCTCGGCTGCTCATATCAAGAGCATCAAGGTAACCGATAAAAGGGTATCGGGGGGGGTGGCGGCGGCATACGGTAAATGAAGTCATGGCTTCGGATTCTCGGCTCGGAGTTTTTAGGGATTCCCTCCTCTCTCCACAGAATGTGATCGAACTGAACCTGACCGACAACCCGGCCTGGTCGGGAGACAAGAGCAACGCCAAAGGGGACGCATACGAGGATTGGGGGGCGCGATTTATCTGCCCCGTCGTGGGCTTGGAGATGAACGGCAGACACAGGTAGGAGCCGGGTAGGCGACTTTTCTCTCAGCTCACCGTGAGATGCGCCGGAGACGCGGTTGTTGGGTGTGTGGGGGCTGCACGTCGGGGGGCTTTCATTGAATCTGTGTGTCTGCTTTAGGTTCTGCGTGCTGAGACACTGCGGCTGTGTGTTTTCGGAGCGAGCCCTCAAAGAAATCAGGACAGACATTTGCCACAAGGTGGGTGACCGTCGGTTACTAGTTCACATCGTGCCAGCGACTGGGGCTTCTGGGTTACTGGGGGTTAATAACTGCTTAATAACCGATTGCCCGCGTTTGGGAGTTACGGACGCTTCCCGGTTGGTAGAGCTCCCCGTACATCTTCTCTTGGCACCGGGGAGCTTTGCGCTCTGTGATTGTTCTGCTCAGGGCTTTTTTCTCCCTGGTCGGGTTGGGACCCGGAGACAGTTGCTTAGCTGCTGGTTACTATTTATTTATATTCACTGGGGTCATTCGCTGCTCTCGGGGGCCGTTTCTGGAGCAGGTCGGTGTAATTTACCCAGCAGCGCAGTAGATCCGGGATCTGACGGACTTGTTATTATCGCACAATATGTTTATTTTTGGGGTTACACACGGAGAGGGCCCTGGCCCTTGGAGCTTACAATCTATTAGGAGCTTGGGGGGTTAATAACACGGAAATAAACATTCATTTTAGGGGAAGAAGGTGACACGCGCATGCATGGCCCTTGTCGCTGTATGAATTATTCTGTATTGAGTCTCCCCGGCACATGGTGGAATTGTTATAGTACGTCGCCACTGCTACAGTTCTCCACATGCATGGAACGCGCTCTCATAAATATCATATATATGAGGTGATGTCTCTGAATACCTCTCAATGTTTGTGTTATGTGACCTGCGCGCCTCTTGCCTCGGCTTGTCTGAAGGCCTCCGGGGGCCGGAGCCGGCTTGGTTATCAAGTTTTGGCCGGTTTGACATTGTAATCTTCCAGGTACCAGTCTGGATCTATTGGCGCCTCGGCCTGACTCAGCACCTTCAGCCGGAAATGTCTCTCCAAGCAGTCGGTCACTAGCGGGTACGCTCTGGGGTCAAACTTGTTAGCAAATAGATGCGGAGACTCCGCGATCCACTGCAGGTCTCCTAATCCGTACACGCAGATGTCTCGAACATAGTGTCCTGGCAGAGAGACGCAGAGGGGGTTAATCAGACACCGTGTAGGGTGATCGCGCAGGCGTAGGGTTTAATCGCACAGACACAGGGTTAATCAGGCACAGTGAGGGGTGATCAGACACAGCGAGGGTTAATCGCTCATTAAACTGAAAACACAATTCTGTAAAAACATAAAAATTCAATCTATCAAACCAAAGGGATTACTGCGGGGGGGGGAGTGACATGTATGTGGAGAGATTACCGTGGGGGGAGTGACATGTATGTGGGGGGGAGTGACATGTATGTGGAGAGATTACCGTGTGTGTGTGTGGGGGGGGGTAGACTGACATGTATGTGGAGAGATGAGATTCTCACCGCTATGTACCGGTACATATCAGAAAGATGAGGCCTTAACCGGTTCTTACTTACCGTGGCAGCCGGTGTGAGTCCGGCCCTCCTGGTCCCTCCATTTAATGGCTCTGATGTTTCCTTCCCACTGCGCGTCGGGGGTGGATCCCGGAGCATCTGTGAGACACAGAAGTCTCGTTTAGTTTATGACACCAGCTGACATTTAAACAGTAACCGAGCTAGAGGGTTAGTTTCTGGGATTAACCCCCTCCCACACCCACCCGGGGCTTTTCTTTCTATTTGGTTCCCGGCCGCACGCGTTTCGCTTCACCTTTCAACCTGTTGAGCGTCACCCAGTAATGTTCGTCTGGGCTGTACGTGTCCGCCGACCACCTGAGGAGATCCGCAGCGCGTTCGTCCGACAGCACAAACTCCACAAAGTGTCGGGTTAGGGCGTAGTAAGCCGTCCCGAAGAATAGCGTCATGTTGTGGGGGGGATCGCTTTTCACGTCCGAGCTGGGATACACGTAAGCTTTCCCCTGGTGTATGAACTCCCTGTAGCTCATGCGTGTGCGGTACTTCATGTGTGGCGGCTGAAGCACCCCGGGAGTCAGGTTCCTTCCGTTCCATTTGCTTTTCAGGTACCGTATTATTTCCCGGTTGGTTTTTACGGGGAAATCCTGGCCGCACAGATTGATGACGTGTCTCCAGGGGGTGTCCGCAGCCAGCAGCTCCTCCATGCAGTGAATGTCGGCCCGCAGACGGGAGATTCCCGCGTACACCACGCTCTCCTGCTTCGCGGGAACGATGATGTTTTGGAAGCAGCCAGCCAGTCTCCGCACGGTCCGGCTAAATTCACGGGAGGATTTCTTGTCGACGTGAATGCAGTAGATGTTTTGAGGAGCGTAAATGGCTCTGAGGAGCTTCACGGACATGTCCAGCTGCTTATGGATGGTCAGTATGTACGCCAAGGGGTAATCTTCCTCCTCTCCAGACAG
This sequence comes from Spea multiplicata, assembly GCA_009364415.1. Taxonomy (NCBI): domain Eukaryota; kingdom Metazoa; phylum Chordata; class Amphibia; order Anura; family Pelobatidae; genus Spea; species Spea multiplicata. The sequence goes on along the minus strand of VKOC01002530.1, from coordinate 49,653 downwards.
GGGCCGCGTTATGAACTTTAACTCCTTGGTGATCGTGGAGCAGTTGGACGTGGTGCTTAAATGTGCGGGACTTTGGTCTCGGGGCGGCGGGAGAGAAGCTTGACAAATATTCCCTACCGCCAGAGCTGCTGGTTTGCCTTCAAACAGCGCTCCACACAGCTCCCCCGGGTAAAACCCGCACTCTTTGATTTCGGCTGGGAAATATTTCTGGTTCCGGAAGTCCTCGATCCAGTAAAACGTGAAGAAGACAACGCAGATGCCGATACACGACGTGATCCCGGGCTTGGATGCCGCAAGGCGACACATCTTCTTCCCCAATGTGTTCAGCATCTCCTAAACGGAACGTGATTCCGGCACCGGATCGCTCGCACACTGGGGGCAAGACACGCTGCGTTCAGCTGCGACTGCTTTCATTGCTATCTCGCGCTTCTTTGGTTGGAGGTCTCGCCGCGATGCTGTGGAACCAATATCCACTCGCTGTGGGGAGAGGCCGCTTTCACCGGCTGCCGGGTTTGCTTTCCTGTATCTGCAGTTTTTTGTCTCGCGGGGTCGGGAATCCTTAAGGAGTTAATTAAAATAAATCCGCCGCTCACCTGATGCAATCTCTCTGTTCGTGGAATGGTTAATTATCTGTGTGGTGCTGCAGGTCTGTAGCGTGGTGTGTTTTCTGCTCGAGTAGGGGAACGGCGCTCCGGGTTCCCGCTGCAGCTCGGTCGGCAGATCGGTCTCTGGGTGGCTGTCCGTTTGCCGCAGGCTGGGGCCGGGACCTGAGTTGCTGTCTGTTTTTCCCCATGCAAAGCGCCGTCCCTGTCGAGCAGATTATGTAAATGGTGGTTTCTGTTATTTCAGTGGGAGACCTGGGCAGGGTATAGGGGAAGCTCCCTGCCCCCCCCATATACTCTGGAAATTTGGGGTAAATTCACCACTGAAACCATGTGGGAAGCTAATGCTTTGGGAAAAGATGTAATTGAGCGCGATTCTTCCATAATGTCCGCGACGCTCCGGCTCAGCATGGAGGTGTTGGGGTTCGGCTAGAGCTGTTATAACGCAGTCTTTCCGTCACTCCGTGTCCCCCACTGCCACTATTATGGGGTTACAGGGGCACCCCCTTAATGTTCCGCGGGGGCTGATTTCCTCTTTTTTTTTTTTTTGCAAAGTGTGGAAAGAAGTTTGAAGAGGACGACATTATTCTCCTTAATGGCGATAAGGAAGAGATGGAGGAACTGAGGAGGAAGATGGAAGAGCGAAGACTGAAGAGCAAGATGGAGAAGGTGAGCGTTTTCACTTCAAGTTAAGCTGCCAGGGGCCGGCTGGTTCTCGGCGGTCTCTTCCTGTCAAATCACTATAGCGGCCCCTGCTACTCTCGATTGAGACCCCAGCAATATCCGTCTTCTGCATGAACCCTGAATATATATCGGTCCCTTTTCCCAAAAACTACGCACTTTGGAGAGCCTGGCAGTCTCTGATGTTCTGTGGAGCTGCGTCCAGAATGCTCCTCGTAGTCAGGATCCTCGGTAGCCAGAGATCAGCTGCCAACAAGCTCTGAAAACCAGAATGCGGAAGATTCTTTATTTTAGGAGTAAACTCTTGTGTCCGTAGAGAGGGGGCCCCGATGCCCCAACATGCACCCCCTGCCATTTTCCAAGGTATTTCTCTTCACTTCTCTAAACTTTTTTTTGTCTCATAGAAAACAAAGAAATCAAAATCAGCAAAGTCCGTCCCGCAGAGTCAAGAAGGTACGGCCCTGACCGCTCGTTGGTGAGAAAACACCTTGGTGAGTTATTAATGAGACGCGTTCTGTATCCTTCCAGAACCTTCCGGATCCAAAGAAATTACAACTGGGGAAAAAAGTAGCTCCGGAGACCAGATGAATGTTGGGACCAACTCCAAGAGATCAGGTGAGTCCTGCAGGCAGGTGTGAAAAGCTTCTCCGTGTCTACAGAAATCGTCCCTTTATCAAAACATGGGGGCCGGGGTAACTTTTACAAACTTTTAGTTTTTGACCCGTTCTAGGGGTTAATGTGATCATCCTGCCCAGACTCATCTGCCCAGCTTATGGCGGGTTCTAATGATGTCATTGATTTTCTGTTATTTGGGTACGATTTTTTTAATCAGTTTTGCTTGAAGCTGATTGGTTGGCATACACAAGGAGCAGATCACCGACAGTTGGGGACTGTCGGCGGATGCTCCTGGCGCTGGTCATCCAGTCCGACAAATTGGGACAATGTTTGTAAGAGTGTCAGTGATATCTTTGCTTCTGTCGATGTCCCCTCACGCAGCAGACGATGGTTCTGGTTCTCTGGAGAAGACGTCCAGGTCCTCCTCATCCACCAGCAAGAGGTCCCTACAAGACGACGATGGGAAGTCTGAGGCCTACAAGTCCATCTTCTCATCCCACAGCTCCGCCAAACGCACCAAGGACCAGGCGTGTAACTGGATTTCACCATCAACGTTCTACATCTAATGGTGGCGTGGGGGGCGGGTCACGCGGCCGGATAGGATAGGAAGCCGACTGTTTTCTTACATTTTCATTACTGATTTGCTACGTTCTTTATTTAAACGCACCCCAATGTTAGGTTTTGGATCCCCCGGAGCCCATCTGCCCCAAACACCTCCGAATACAAAATACCCCCAGCTTTTAACCCATTCAACAAAGCGACAATTTAATGACTGGCAGAACCCGAGTAATAATAAAACTGTTTTGTTTTTTAATCCTCCTGTTAAAATATTCAGTAAAAGCTGCATTTCCTGATAATGGAAACGATTTTTGGGGTTTGACACCCCTTATTAAATAAATCTATTTCCTCTCCCATATCAGTTGACAATTTGTCTTTTATTTGCTTCATATCTTTGCACTGGTAATGTATGATGTAAGAAGCTGGTTATATGACATCCCCGCCAGCACATGGAAATTCCGGGGTGTCTGAAATGAACCAGCTTTCTGATGTGTTTTGAAAAGTGAAACAAATCTGTCTAGTGTCGGGTTATAATATCACGCAAAGCCAAAAGAATGAGAATTCATGTGACGCCCAAATTCCAGATATTAAGCTTTTTAATGGAGGAATAACTACAGCTGCTTTTGGAGAAAGCTATTACTACTATTGGCCACCAGATGGCAGCAAAGCATCACAGTGTGGTGACTAGGGCGTTCGGGGCAATTTGCTATCAGACTTGCAGCGTTTGGGCAGCTAGTGGTTTAGATATGGTGTCAGTGATTGGCCCGTAGCCTAACCAATGCCTTTTCCCCTTCACCTGATCACGGTGCATCCACCGGATTCCAACTATTAAAAAAAAAAAAAGGTTTTTTTTCATGATTTCTCCAAGTCGCCTTTTATTTGATTCAGAGATAAAAACTGTTCTGTGTTTACGTGAAATAATGTAATCGGCAATGGGGTAGCCCTGCCCAGTCTGTTAACCAATCAGAACCACCCTTTTTTCTGCGAATCTTCTTATTCAAATAAAGTCTAAACAGCCGTATCCGTCTCAGGAGCTCTGCTTCCCAAGGGGCTGCTTTTCATACGACAATATTATTCGGCTCGGGGCGACCAAACAGCCCGAGGAGAAAAGAACAAAAACTTGTGATCCCTTCGCTTTCTGTTTTTCTTCCTAGGTTATGCATTTAACGTACTGCGAGAGCAGTTCCGAGTGCAGCACCGCGCAATATGGAGGCGCTATACAAGTCCATAAATAGTCGTCATAGGGACACAGCTTGCAATTCATTTCTCACTTTTAGGGGGATTTAACAGGCGCAGACCACCTTCCGATAGCTTCTAATTCGGTATGTTTGGCACAGAGGAGGCGCTCTGATTGGGGACCAAGTGGTTTCCTCCTCCGGCTGGGCAGGAATTGCATTCTGTTAGTCCTAGCGCTGTATTTAGTGGATGGGAACCTGGAACACATCAGGCGGGTCACGCCAGTAATGTAACAATTTGTCATCAATTCCAACCACATGATGTATGTTGAGATACATTGTGTCTCAGGCACTGTAGGGACCACCTTAGTGGGGTATTTATCAGGGCGAAGAAGACCACATAAGGGGGACAATCCTCCACACCTTGCAATCGTCAGGGTCCTTCCAGTGGTTTCCATGGAGATTGCTCCACATTGATGTGACTCATTTCAGACAGCTCGGATTTGTCTAATATCCAGGCTTTTTGGCTTAAACCGTATGCAGGTCGGGCCGTAGACTTTGGACATGTCGCGGCTGGAGGCTAAGGAGAGGTGACCGGGACAGGTGCTCGCTGCAGGATGTTTATGTTCTGGTGGGGGTAGGATGCACCATAATACACGACCCCCCAGGAAATAACATTGTGTTACAAAGACTTTCGCTGCCAGTCAAATGCATCGCCCCAAAGGCCTGAAGAGTTTGCCATTGACATTGGACGGCCTGGTCAGGGAGCTCCCCGCCCGGAAGTTGTTTTTTTTGGGGGGGAGGGGCGATTCTGACGTTTAATGTCTTAGTATTAGAAAAAAGACAAGATATCCCAAGCGTTGTCGCCCCAATTTTTTTTATTTTGGAGGAGTGGGGGTACACCTCAGGGTTTCAGAAATTTGACTGTAGCCCTTTTTATAACATAGTAGCCAGCAGAGGATCATGGGAATTGTAGTTTATCAGCCTACCTACCGTAAATACTGATTATATGAATGTATCATCCCCGCGATATCGCATGTTCCAGTGTTTATTTCTCATTCAGATGAAGACATTTTTTTTAAAATCTCGTCCATATTGTTACCAACCGGCCAGCATGAAAGGAAAGCATCTGCTGGAAGGTACGGTGCGGCGACATATTGGAAGCGGCTTTTATGTTAATATATTATCTGATGTGTCGACTCTTCTCATTGCGTGGGAGCCGCTCACGCTAAGCGTTTCCCAGAACCCCTTTCACCTGAAACATAAATCATGTACCCGCGTGCCCCGAGGCCCCCGAATGCTCCGCGCCCAACAGCCCTGTTTACCTTTGCAGTAACACCTTAACATGTTATATATGTTATTATTTATATATATGTGATATATTATATATGTTATATATAGTATATATTATATATGTATATGTTATATTATATATGTATATTTTTATATATATTATATATCTATATATATATATCTATGTTTTATTATATACCGGTATATATGTTACTTTATATTTATACATATATATGTTATTATATTATATATTATGTATGTTTTAGTCTTTTGTTGTAGCTCCCGCGTATGTATGTCTATGCTCCTGTGCCCCCTGGGAATTTGCGTTTAGGGGTTTCATTTACACATTAGAAAGGAAGCCAATTCACACAATTAAATGAACTTTAAAAACACAGAATGACTTTAAAATACAAGTTTTCAATTACAATTTGAGTTTAATTTGCAAACAAATGCACAGCGCTGCAGTATATGATGGCACTATATAACTCAATAAATAATAACAATTGGTCAAGCCACGTCATATTAAGGTACAGCTTTTTCTTTTGGGGAGGAAAAAAAATCTAAGTTAAAATTAGAAAATAAAACATTTTGTATAAAGAAAGAAATAGATTTTGGATCTTACTTTTTTGTGCAATTGTTCAGAATCATAAATGACACTTTGGCAGCACAATCGTGGATAACATATAAGTAACCGTGGAGGCAGATTAAGATTTACCCGCACAACGCGGGGCAGTAGTAAGGAATTCCCAGGAAATTGCACAAGATCCCCAACAATGGATTACGCAACGTCTGCAGATCCGAGGAATGATTCTGTTTCTATATTTAACGATCCGTCATCTGACAGAAAAGACAAAAACCACGTTTATGGATCTTGCACTTCAAGCCCATTATATAACACATATAGAATAATATAAGTAATAAGTGCCACACATCGCATCAGATAAAGCTGCCTCCTGGCTGGTACTCAAAATATCAGCCAATGAATAACTTTACGGAAGCCCTGGTTATCATAGTTAATATAATAATAATTAAAATAATAATCAATATATAATAATAATCTTTAAAAATAATAGTTACTATATAATAACAATAGTTAAGATATGATAATAGTTAATATATAATAGTTAATACATTATAATAATACTGTTAGGAACTATTCTAAAACTGTATTTTTGCTGCTGAAAATTCTTTCATGAGATCACCAATTTTTATTTTGTATAAAATAATAAATTTTCACAACATTTTCCAGATAAACCTGTCCTCATAATCTATCATATTTGGCTAAAAATGGTAAATTACACTAATTGTAAACTAAAGATAAAGACAAAGTTCTAACAAAAATACCACTAAATAATTATTATTAAAAACGTTGTGTTTTTCTGTGTACGCTGCACTTTATTTTACCGGTGCGCGTTGCCACCATCCGCATGACAGCGATATATCAGAAAAGTCCTCTGGGCAAACATCGTTCTTTTCTATGTCTTGGCGGAGTCAGGAATGTGACACGGCCCGAGGGCCGACTCTCAGAAGCAAACTGTTATGTTTTGGTTGGAGTTTATGCTCGGTTTCTCAGGTGACGCGGCTTTGTGCTGCTCGTTTGGAGGCTTTTTAAAAAAGTTATAAAAAAGTCTTCTTTTTCCCAATCATTTTAATCCTGAAATGATTCCAGATTTATATATATATTTCCCTAAGAAATGTTCATTTTGGAATAAATACTTTTAATGTTTGTTGAACGTGATTTTAATTTTGCTTTTTTTTTTATTAATAGATTTTTTAATAAACCTTCTGAAAACTCCACACGATCGGTTTGTTCCGTTTTATGCATTTTTGATACTTGACTGGACGCAATGTGTTTGCACAAAATAACATAAAAAAATGCCAAATAAAGTAGTTTCTAAAAACCGAAGGTTTCACGGTACGGTACAGGAGAAGATGTAGAGCGATCGCTCCAGGACTTGTTTTAAGCCGGAGACACTGATTTTAATCTATTCAGCTTCTTTTTTATTAAATGATGATCAATTTAAGAAATATGCAGAAATCATGAAAGCGCATTCCGATACCATATGTAAAAGTTCATCACGAGGGTGTTTATTGCTCGCACATTTACTCCTTTTTTGTGAATTTTGCGATTATTTCATCCTGAATCTAAAAAGTGCTGAAGTTCACACGTAGTTTTCTTTTTTACTCCCAAATTCATCAGATTTTTCAGAATATTAGACATATGAACAGAAAAAAGATTATTATTTATTGTTTTTGGAAATAAAACCCAGCATTATCTCTCCTAAGTTTATCAGACTCGGATAGAACGTGCTGAGAGTCCTGTAGATATTTTGGAAGTCCTGATTTCTTGTTTAACTCCCACGGCATCTCCCGCCGCCGTTTTGAATTGTCCTTCCCTTCGAAGCAGACGGCTGTTTCCCAATGAGTGCAGTTTGGGCAACAAATTCTGTTTGTCAACAGAGTCCGGGCGCAGGTATCCACACGTCGCGAATGCTTGGAAAGTTTGGAGTTAATTGCATGATGCGCGTGATAGATGGAGCTTGGCAGGGTCAGCAGTTTAGGTGTTAGCTGCCCTTTGGACAGGAGAATCACTCCAGCGGAGCTCAGACTTTGTGAATTTAATGCAAATCCTACCAAGAAAACCTAAATATATTCCCCAACGGGCGATGCAAAAGAAACGCTGCCCTTCCTCCAACCGGGGGGCTAAGAACCCCAAACCAGCGACAGAGCAATGAATTTCTTTATTCTGTGTCTTTTGATGGTGAAACTGTAGATATTCGCCAATACAAAAATGACCTTTTTTGGTTCCTTGTAATGTAATTATTACTTAATAGAAGAAAACGTTTGAAAATGTATAAATTGCTTCAAAAATATACAAAAAGTAACACAATTCCACAACAAGAAGATATTTCAAATATTTTCAGAGAGAAATGGGTAAAGAGTTGAACATTAATATAATATGATAAATGTTTCAGGTGAATTTAATGGAATTAGAGGAAACAGATTATTTATTGTAACTTGGACGTTGATGACATCGAGCGGAGCTACTCTCTTGTTCCCACGGAGGGGTGAGATACAGACAGGGGCAACTTTCAGTTTCTAGACCTCCAGGTGAAGCTGTGCCAGAGGGTCCCGACGCGGCTCGCCTTGGAAAGGGTTATGGGGTCCTCCCCACCGGCCGCAATGATGTCATATGGCTCTCCGCCATCCGCTGCTCATTATTTCAGACTAGAAATGGGGCGGGTTGGGTTAAAATGCAAAGACCAGGAAATGCTTTCATGTATTCTCCGCTCGTTGGTGCTGGATGAACGCGTGCGCTCAATCCTCTCCGGACACGTTTAGCTAATGTTTGGTAGATAAGGTACTAAGGTGAAGCTGCCGCCATTGGGTAAGTGGCTCAAGTGTAAATATACAAAGATTTGGGGCCCTACGAAGGACCCAAGAGAATAATAATTCGGCTCTCAAGCTGCGGACTCTGGGGGTGTCCGGTGACCCCTCTTATCCCTCATTGGTGCAGCCAACAGAAAATGGCGCCCTCCTGTGGATTACGCAATCCCCCCTATAACATGCCTTTTTTGGCCCATTTGTTCCAAGAACTCTGGGCCCCGTTCATCCGGCTGCTGGATTTGGCTTTGGGAGAGAACGACAGAATTTCAAAACAGGTTGAAACAGGCAAAAAACTAGATAACATTTACTGACTTTTACCAAAATATTCCGGCGCTCAGAGATATTTGGAGCGCCAAATGGCTGCACATTTTGATGCCTTTTGGCAATTTTTGTTAATTTTTTTTTAACTCTTTTTGGAGCTGGCGGTATCATCTAAACTAATTGCGGTTATTATTTGGATCCAGTACCCATAGGTGTTTGCAAGCACGGTAATCTGCCAAAATACTGAAACCCAAGCACCTTGACAGCCCAGTTTGGGGAGACAATAGAGCCAAAAAAGCAAGTTTTACAGCTCGGTCATTTTAGTCTAAAACAGTAAGTAAGAAAAACAAAATGGGCCGTTTATCCATTGACATGTTAATGAGCCGAAGCTTTGAGGTCCCCCATCATTTACATGCCAATATCCAAGGGCTCTTTTATGGGATTAATCTGTTGATACTCGGCTAACAAAGCCGGACCCCGGACCATGACATTGCTCTGGAGAGGACAACCCAGGTGAGCTGACCCCGGAGATAATTGAACACCAACTCTGGCTTATTTCTGAGTGATCATTAAAGTATTTTATTAAGGAATCAGATACAGATGGGGCCCTGAAAATTTTTTTCTTTGGCTTTTTAAAGCTGGAAACCCCATTGGTTCTGCTGCATCGCACCATTTACTTTCTAGTTCCTGTGCCCCAAACCGATGCCCCAAAGTGGTGGCCGACCCTCTGCACTAAGATGTCCAGTAACGATATTTATTTCTAAATCAAAGCAGATAGACAGAAAACCCCTTATTTTAGGCAAACTTCATACGAAATCTTTCCCGGGATACTCCATCTCGCTGCCATCACTTGCACCTCTCGTGGCCGAACATTTTTATCTCGTCTCCCGACCCCAAACTATCTCTCCGTTGGAATTATGGAGAGATCGTCCTCATCGCAGTAATAACACGCCTGGCGTTACATGGACTTCTTCCTCCGGCAGCCAATGAGATTACTTTTTGTTGACTCGTCTCTACGCATCACTTCGCGGCGTCTCACTCATCTGTTTTTTTCCATTTCGTGTTGGTTTGGCGATTATTAGAGGATTTTAAAACCCGAAAGTGAAGCTGCGCAGAGAGATATTTTTGTATCGCTGCCTAAACACATTTATGACTCAAAAATCATTGGTGATTTATTGCGGAATTTTAAGGGGATTGAAGAGCTCTGAAACTTTTGATATGTGAGCTCGGGGAGCCGGCGTACCGCGGCTTGTGGATATTCTGGGGTTAATCTCCTAAATTGCAGAGGTCAGGAGGAAGGATCAGAGGTCGGCAGGACAAACCTTTGCCCGAGGCACGGTTCCAGACTAGGACTCCATTACGCCTTATCACATGTATTCTGTCTTAACAGGTGTTGCCTCCTTATCAGCGGCACTGAGCGGGCAGCTCCGGTTACGAGGGTCCCGGATGAGCTGACAGGTCTGCAGGTAACGTTTGCGGCATCGCGTGGACACGGCAAGACATGAGGACCGGGTACAACGCAATCCACTGAGACGCGTCGGCAACGAACGCCATCTTTATCTCAACTTCCAAGCGCAAGAATAGATTCCGCTCTGATGGGTTAGTTGGTTTCTCCCGGGTGGCTGAAGCTGGCAGCTTTGAAATTGTTGAGATTTTGGGAAGAATCATTACATTTGGGGGTAATACATGTGGCTCCATGTGGGCCCTGCAGTCCCCGCTCCTCAAGTGTCCCATTTGAAACCCTCTCATCACGATGGTTGCAGGACTTGGTGTCTGAGGGGATGTTGGGGGGGGCATTTCTGGGTTTATCTCACTACCCAGAATCCAGTGGGAATGGTGTATAATGCAATCCTTACATTGCTGGAGATTAAGCTCTCCACGTCCGGTCTGAGAGAGGCCAGTATCGTGACCGTCACGTAGAAGCCCTCCAAAATACCTCCTCCAATTTGGCTCCATACCATATATTGCAGTTCGTAGATCACACAAGATGGGCTGAAACCCTTTTTGGGAACCGTAAATCTTGAGCGCGTTGTTAGCGGTAATTAATTTATCGCTAATCCATGTGCTTCAAGTGCTTGCAGGTAACATACTAAAGGTCTGTTAACACATCATATGCTGGAGCGGGATGAAATAGTGACACTGAAGCTCTGGACAAGGTAAGAAAGGGTCTGGCCATTTGGCTGCTGAGGACTACAACTCACAGGATGCTCAGCTAGGCTAAATTGTATAAAACAATCTTTTTGCTTCCATACTTTAAAAGGTTAAAATCATCCAGATGGGAGGACATTAATTCCTTCTTCACTGCCAGAGACAAACGCTATGGAAAAAAATTGAAAGAAAAGAAGTATTTCTGGCCTGAAATCCGGGATAGCTCGGAGGTATCATTATGGAAAACACTTTGAGCTAATGTTCTAAAAATGGAATCCAGCCGTTCATTAGAATCCCACGAACACGAGACACATTCTCGCAGATTAATTAGAATGGCCGCTTTCTTCATCATCATTATTATTGGGCTCAACTTGTCTGTTCATAAAGCTCAACATTTTGGGACTCGGCTGAAGGGTTCCTGTTTTTTTGGAGTTGACTTCATTGTGGCCAAGTACCCTAGACCTCAGCACACGGCAAACCCGAGGCTACCAGGTGCTGGTTCAGGGATTTGAGTTCAAGGGCCAAAACACGTCTCACTCCCATCACAGTGTTGGACGGAAAGGCCCGTCTGTTAGCTAGTTGGCTTCAGGACTTTGAGGTTAACTTTGTGGATTTTGGGTTTTTGAGGGTGAGTTAATGGGTGACAAGCCCCGAAACAAACCACAAAACCCAATTCCTGGATCCACGAAACCGCCACGTTTATCCCAGTTATGATTCTCCGTGGGATGGTTTGTGGGTCGGTGGATAGACACGGCGTCGGCTCTATAGGTGACAGGTACGGCAACACCGCAGGACAGCGGAAAGTTTAAAGGGCTTTATTTGGGACAATGAAGCTGAGGGTCTAATGACCTAAACGTGTCATTCATAAGGAGAGGGACCCCTGCCGAGCGGCTGTCTCCACCGAACCTGAATCCAGTGTGTGTTATATATGCAGGCGACACAATGCATGAGTTATATACAGATAACACAAAGAGTGTGTGTACTATACACAGGGAACACAAAGAGCGCTGCCCAGCGATACAACCTTTCTCCAGAGATAATAAAGCTTTGTAACACCAATCCCTCTCAAGGGGGAAGGATTTCTTTTTGCACCCCCTCTTCCGAGACATTTTGGTGACACAGGAAGTGATGCGTGCAAAAAAATTGTTTTCCCCATATTGCTGAAAATCCCTGATTTTGCTGATTTCTTTGGGGACGGTGGAACCGTGGGTCACACATACACCAGAGTTTAGGAAAATGCCACTTTACAGAAGGGAAATATTTCACTGTTGGCACCATCAGAATGCAGAAACCTCTTTTACGTCCTTTGATGGCCGGAGGGCCACTGGATGAGAGAGGATTATCAGTAAAGCCTCTTTAGTCTCTTTTTTACTTGGCAGTATTCAGAGAGAGCAGAGATGTCCTCTTTGAATTAGCACCTAGATCCACTTCTGTTTCTCCGTGCCCCAGCTCGGACAATGTCCCACTGACACCTCGAAGTAACAAAACCAGCTTGTAAAACTACCCCAGCCTGTCCGTCAGCTGGAGAACATACCCCTGGGTCAAACCAATTTGACGTCATTAACAAAATATGGTACGATAGGAACCTCAGTTGCTGGGGGGGGTTGCGATAAATCGCAGAGCAATTCATTTTACCACCTCGGAAATGCAAATATCAGACGATTAAAAGACACACCGTGCATTATATACCCCACGTGTTATGCAGAAGTATATCGGGGTTTATGTTGGCACTGCGGCGTGTCGGTCACAGCAGATGATCTGTTGGGAAATTTCGCCCGCAAACGTTTTAGTAAATTTCTCCTTGAGAATTGTTTGAATTCTTTCTTTGTCGCTCTCCTCTTTTCTCAGTATCGTCTTTACTCGGTATTATTCTTCAATATATTTTCTACGTTCTGCAAATATCTTTTTTACAAAAGAGTTTTGTTTCAAAGCCAAAGCCGCATCAATAGATCATAATTTTTTGGGGGGATAAAACCTGATTTCTGACTGAATTATAGTGGTTCGCTTAATTTCTTTCTCACGGTCTAGAAATGGCCGGTATTCTTCAGCAAAGTTTACAGAAAACAAAGGAAAGAACTTCAAAGCATGTTATATATATATATATATATATATATATTTCGGCCGGGCTACATGTTGATTGTATCCATACTGAGATGATCTCCGGGTCGGTTCCTCTTTGAGATCAGAATTAGTTTTTTTTGGGGGGAGTTCTTGTTCACAACTAGCTGTCAATCTGCTTAACGTTTACAGGATCCAACTTTTGGCCGAGAGCCTGGAGAAACCCATGGGAAGCCGTAGAGGGCTCACTCGCTTGGGTGACAAACTCGTTAGCATTATATACCACAAGGTTCTGTGTGATTGTGCACTATTTCTAATACTGCCCAAGGTGGTAAGAGATGGAGCAACCTCAGAGGCACCAGGCAGGGAATGACCGATTAATGTCAGGGGCGACGGAGGGAAGCTCTCCAAGGCCAATCAGTTTCAGTCTTTCCCAGAGAACCAGAATCTCCTCCATTTAACTCCAACCCAAGACGACGACCTGAAGCTGGTACTAGGAGCCTCCTGAGAGGTAACGTTGTGTCTGGAGCTCTACGCTGCGTGCCTCTTGAAGCCGGTAAATGTCCTCAGAAACGCGGGACACCATCCAGAACGCCCAAGCACTTTTTCTGGCTCTTAAGTGAAACAAAATGTAATAATCCAGCAGAAAGAGCCGGCTGCATAATGAGAGTAAATTTGAGTGCGAGCCCTGACACGAGCGCATGAATATATAATGAGTCCTCTCCATGTCTGCTTGACACATTTTGTTGGGAAACATGTTTGTTTGGATCATCACGGAGTCTCTTTGAAAACACCCAATGCCGACCGAGATGCTGCGAATGATTATGGAGGAAGGGAACAGGATTAAAGGGGAATCCAAGGTTTCTTTTTAACTTTGTCAAATAATCACACTGCAGGGTATGCTGCAGGGTACAAGTTTAGAAGGTGCCCAGGAGGGGCAGTAAAACCAGAGCAAAATACCCTACTAGCAATTACTTTGTAGCGAATGGCATGACTCGCAGCAGGATAAAGAGGACTTGTTGATGTCGGGCAGGTGATACGCTGACGAGTAGAGGCTGGAAAGAGCGTTCAAAAAGTTGAATCCCAAATGGAGAAGCGATGGATTGGACTCCATAACCTACACAATCAAGAAGGAGGCTGCCCAGCTTGTTAAGAAATTACAACTGAATCAGCGTTTAGTGGGGCCCATTAGCTGTAGGGATCTCGTAGATCTCTATGGATGATTATTGATAGGGGAATCCATGGATGGTCCTGCATGGGACGTCCCGCATGCCTGCTATTATAACGTAGCTGAGCGGTCCATGGCACAGACTCAATACCCGCAGGTTTCTGTGACCCGTAAGTCGGACCCTTGTTCCCTGTTCTGGGCAGTGAGGTATAACCCGGTAACCTCCATTTTATGGTGCATTCATTGGGTTATGGTGTTTATTTACCGCACAGGACACCCGGGGTGGCACAGTGTTTTTTGGAATACAGGCACCATCACATTATCCCCATCTGTGCTTGTGTCCCGTGTTTTATCATTTGCTGTGTTTTATCATTTAATAAGCTTTTTTAAAGCAAGAAATACATTCCAACCGCATCCATGAAATCTCCCCCAATTCATTCAAGTATTGGTCGCTGCTGCGTGGTGACCGTATCATGACGGCCATAGTCTGTGTGGGGGTGTTCACCCTGATGCCCTGATACGCAGCCCTGGAATGCTTTATTGCACCTCCGCGGATCCCTCTAATGAATTCAGCTGAATGAGGCTCCTGTTTAAACTCAGCAGGACACAAAGAAGGGTCCCCAATGATGCAGAGAATCACAGGGGTTAAATGAGATTATCTCATTGACATTAACGGATGATGAGTGGGTAAATACAGGAGCCGCCTTGTGAATCCCCCATAGGGGGTCCGACATCGGTCCTACACAGCAGATTATTTACTTAACATTTGCAAATGAAGGCCTCCGAGGGCTAATGACGCTCAGGTTTACTTTAGCCCAGTACCTGGGAATTTCAGGAGCAATAAAGACATTCACACACTCTTCAAAATGTAAATGAAAGCCAAGGTAGAGCGTCCCTCCCTTCATCAGCCCCCTGAAGGGGTTTACACATCACGCCGAGATAATGTGCGTTTGGAGCTCCGCTCATAAAGAGTGTAGAGGGATTTATCGATTAACACCTTCGGGGTGGTTTGTTGCTTTTATTCTTTTTAACGGGTGGTAGATGGTAGATGATATGTATTAGTGTATCAGGTACCGGAGAACCCTCTGGGTGCAATCCCCCTGGACCAATCCTTCCATTCTCTGTCCAGGGGTACTTATACTGGGTATAATATAATAAATAATACAGAGGAATTATCCAGAGGAGGAGATGGGTCAGTAATTACATTATTACCAACATCAAATTCATTTTGCCTCTTTGCCCCAGAGTGCTGGTGGAGGGGTAATTTAGAAAAGCAACCTTAAAAGGGCCAGAAAATGCAACTTAATCCAACAAGAAAATGGTTGTTTGGCCCCCCGAGGGCCCGGATTTCGGGGTCTCCCATATTTTCACAGGCTGGGGTTCCCCACTTGCCTTATTGGGGTATGTGTGGAGTAGTATTACAAAGAATAGGGCAGATGGCAGGGGCAGTTAGCAGTAAGAGGGGTCTGGGTATAGAGGGAGGTGTGGGGTATTATTACAGAGAATAGGGCAGATAACAGGGGCAGTTAGCAGTGACAGGGGTCTGGGTATAGGGGGAAGGTGTGGGGTATTATTACACAGAATAGGGCAGATGACAGGGGCAGTTAGCACTGAGAGAGGTCTGGGTATAGGGGGAGGTGTGGGCAGGGGCTGGAAATGCCGTCCCAGGTGAGTGATTCAGTGCGCATGCTCAGAGCCCCGGGCAGGTAGTCTGTGTGATACAGGTAACACTAACAGCCCCAGCCGCTAATACCCCGCACCCGGCTCCCCTCCGTGCCGGTAATACCCCGCACCCGACTCCCCTCCGTGCCGGTAATACCACGCACCCGACTCCCATCCGTGCCGGTAATACCCCGCACCCGACTCCCATCCGTGCCGGTAATACCCCCGCACCCGACTCCCATCCGTTTGCCGGTAATACCCCGCACCCGACTCCCATCCGTGCCGGTAATACCCCGCACCCGATTCCCATCCGTGCCGGTAATACCCCGCACCCGGCTCCCATCCGTGCCGGTATTACCCCGCACCCGGCTCCCATGGCTCTACTGGGGAGACCAGACTGGCAGGTGAGTGATCTCCGGGGGCTTTCGGGGTATTTCTTGTTTTTAGGGGGCTTTCTGCAGTACAGGTAATGGTGGCAGTTTGGGGTAATTTGTGCAGTATGTGTGGGGCACCAGACCTGACTCACCCCTGGGGTAATTCTTTAATATTAAACTGAGAAAGCGTTCCATAAATAATTCGTTTCTGCCCTTACAGATCATTCATATTATCCCCGGGGGTAGCTGTATCTGCGAATTTAATTACCCCCCAAATGTTCATTAAGGGTCTGCAGATAACTCATTCCCAGCGGGTCCCCAAAAATAGAATTTTACGGAATAACTTATAAACTAAATAAACGGGAAAAACTTCTGTCCCGAAATAAAAAAAAAACTATAAATTGCCTAATAAAATAACCCAATAAATCCCAGTCCTATAGGAGGTCGGCTACTGCCCCCGGCGCTATGTACTAACCCGCTGCGGAATGTTTTATATATTTCATATATATGTGTATATAATAAATGTGCGTATGTATGTATGTGTGTGTATATATATATATATATATATATATATATATATATATATATAATTAATAAACTCGCTCAGTTATCGCCGGCGGCCTCTCTCTCTCTCTTTGTAAATCAGGAGGAGGATAAATTCTCTGTAAATGTTGTTTTTATTTTTTATTTTATTTTTTTAAATACCCTAATCTCTGTAACTGTCAGAGCAAATATCCAAAGGGGAATATCGGGAACGACCCCGCAGGTCGGATATTCACTAAGACTCAGGCGAGATCAGCAAACACATTTTACTGAAAATCAAATTACCAAATTAAGATCCCTACTACCGTATTTCTGCTTTCCTTAATTATGTACATTTAATATAAAAAATAGCAAATTTACCCAACATGTGCCAAAAAGATTTTTTTTAATCACAACCAGTTAAATTAAATATGTATTTATTAAAATTGCAAATAAACCGAATTCCTGCTAAAAAATGATCTATATATTATAATATATATATTTAAATAATAGAATGAAGGAAACTCTAATATTGGCTTGTTAATAGTGGGCTGGCATTCAGAGGGTGATTTTTATAAATTGTGGATTTTCCATATTATTGCAGAAAGAAGGCTTTTCAGCTTCATTATGTAAAATAGAAATTTTAATTCCAGCTGTCCTGAGATTTAAAAATCTTTTTTATTATTTAAAAATCAATCAATCTTCGCAGGAGGCGGTGAAAATATTGCAATAAATTGACTTTAAATCCGACCCCGCCGGGATCCGGCATCTCACGGGTTACAATTATTTGCCTTTTGGGGATAAACTGTTTTGTGAAACTCCAAAATTTTCACTAAAAAACTTTCGGTGAAAAACAACAAATTTGAAAAAAGTATGATCCGGATCCTTACGCTTTTTGGTGGTAATTGATTTGCCCCAAAACCCCATCAATTGCCATTCATCAGCCCCAGATAAGCTGCACCAAACCCTCGCATTTTCTGCAGCTTTCGTGAATATAAAAATTATTAGTTTTGTTTTAATTATTTTCTAGTCTACTTAAAAAAACAAACACAAAAAATAAATATTTAACCCCTTTGTTACTCAGTCTGTAATGATTTAATTTTGTGGCTTTTGGGGCTCGTCTAAGTGGATTAGAATCTGGGTCACATTACTATATAAATAATGATAGTATTGTTATTATTTTATTAATGCCCCATGTGGGGCAATACTGACAGTATGACTGGCACAGGATACATTTGTTTGCCAATCCCCCCCCTTTAGTTCATTTAAAGAGATATAATTCCCAAAGATTTCATTTCGTATTTACTGCCCCGCAGTAATCTGCCCCACGGGGCATTTCAATGTGTTTTGAGGGCAGCTGGGGATTTGGGGGTTAACGCAGGATCAGGGACAAGTATAAATGTATTCCAACTCTTATCATCCTCAGCCCTGCGAGAAGTGAAGCATTAGCTGGAGCCGGGATTGTGAGCTCCCGGGTTACAAAATCCTGCCATTTTACTGGAATAAATAATTATTTTAGGAAAAAGCTGACCCCCAGAACCTCTAGGACCAGATTGAGGGACATTAACCCGTTGAAAGCCCGGACCCATATGCAGGTTTAGACGCCCCCCATATCTTAATGATATTTCATTAAACATTCAGTTTACCCCACCCACTAACATTGGGGTATTTTTACTGGAATTGCCCACCTGTGGTACCCTCGGGTATATTGCTGCGGAGGGGGGCTCTGCCAGCATTTTCTGTATTTATATGTTTTCCAATTAACAGGGGTAATTGGTGCTGGATCAACAGGATTATGAGTTTCAGAGATTACCCTACTGAGGGGTATTTAACTATTTCCACCCAGGGATAAAGCTGTTTTCCAGAGTCGCCCCGGCTCCTGTCCCCCAGTCCTGCTGTTTATTATTTATTTATAATGATATTACTAGTGTCACTAGTATTATTAATATTATTAATGGTGCTAGTATTATTAAGAGTGTTAATATTGTTATATTATTTGTATTTATTTATAATATTAGTGATTAATATTGTTATATTATTTATGTATAATGATATTAGTGGTTAATATTGTTTATTATTTTTGTTTATGATAGTGTTACTAGTAGTATTATTATATATTGGTTATTGTTATCGTTATTATTATGAGACACAATAGAAGATGATTAAATTATTATATAATCCATTCAACACCAATCTGGGCTATCACATAATTATTTATGTACAAATTGTTGTTGTTATTATTTATTCTTATATAAATGAAGACCCTTATAATACAAATCCTTATATTTATACAATACACACACACATATACACACACATACATATAAATAAATATATATATACACACACACACACTTTGCGGGAAGCAGATCGTCTGATATTTAACCCCGTATTCATATTCCTATGTATTGATACAGACACAATATAATATAATATAATATATAATATAAAGTGCAATTGGATTTTTTTGTAGAATTCCCAAAAATGTCTTTCTTGCTGGCTGTGGAGCTCTCCCATGCTTGCACAGGTGTGTGATGCGGAGGGGGCATCACTAGGGCAGGTGTTTTAAGCCCCACTTTCTCACCGCCTGTTGCCCCTCCATCCCACACTCACAGGGCAAGGGGCAGCCTGCCCCCCTGCAAGAATACTCGGCGGGCGGGGCTTGTGGCTTCAGCATGCCTTGATTGGCTGAGCCAGCCCCCCTTTATAATTACAGGCACAGCATGAGAGCCATCCCTGGGGAGGGGTTAGAGTCCTTTCCCATTAAGGCTGCATTGGAGAGGAGTCTTGAACAGTCAGCAGTGAGCTCTGAGCAGTCAGCAGTCCCAGTACTGAGCAGTCGCAGCCAGTCACTAGTGAGCAGTCAGTCCTCAGCCTCCATGCCTGGCTGCAGCTGGGAGCTCTGAATCTGGATTAATCTCTCCCTGGGCTCTGTGTAACATTAATTATTGCCCCTGGATTCTGGATACACCATGCTCTGGAAACTAGCAGATAATGTCAAGTATGAAGAGGAGTGTGAGGTGAGAGGCTGGGCTTCAGCAACCGATAGCTGCTAATTATCAATTACCGGGGGCAGTTCCTTAGGTTATTATATGCATATTCATAAACATCACACACATCTCTCTATACACACATTCTATGTATCTCTGTAGGTGTTAAATTCATGTTGTTCTAATGTAATGTGTTCTGTCGCCATTTCATTTTAATTTCCCTGTATTTGCAGTGAGCTGCAGGCTGCTGATATTTTGGGTCGGATTATATGTTTGTGTGATTTTGATCTGAAATGCTGAGTAAATTGTGTTTGAATTCCAGCTTTTCCAAGCACTGGGTGTAATTTCAGGACCTGCCACTAGCGGGCGCTACAGGCAGGGACATTCCCGGGGCCACCTCTTTAATTATGGTTATTTGCCTAAAATAGTTCTTTAAATCTTAATAAGGGTTAAACAAAATCATGAAAGAATTGGTTAATTGGCAAATATAGAGGCCATCCCAAAAAAAAAAATAAGTCACTTTCCTGCAAACCTGAATTCCATGTTTTCATATTGAAGGATCACGTTTTGGTGAAATGTGCTTTAAATATTTAATTATAACAAATTACTAATTCTTATTAGTCCAAAAGTTCAGACCTTAAAACACAGCAGATAATACAGCAACGGGACGTAACATTTACAATTCACTGACTTTATGGACTGTTGGTTTCTAGCACCTGATTCTCTCCCTGGGCTCAGATCTTAATGATTTTTTTTAAGAAAACATATTTTTTACATATTTTTTGTTGCTCTCTCGCTGATGAGAGAATTCATTCTTTGGTATTTTTCATCCTTTTCCTCCATTTTGGTGAATCAGTCATGGTCTGTGTGGCTACTTGCCATGGCTCCTGTGAATTAGTCTCGGTGATTTGGAATCAATAGGGTGCATTTATTGGGGTGGACTTTCCGCAGCAGACCCCGCAGCGAGCTTTTATTCCTCTCATTAGCTTGTCCTGTTATTTTAATAACCGTAAAGCTGAGATTAGCTCAGATTAACAACACGGGCTGTAGTTTTGGGCGTGTGAAACCTGGAATAAAAGCGAGCGTGGAATAAATATAATTACACAGAATGAAGCCGTGTTCTTACCATGTCACGCGTTTGTGGCGTTTTGAAGGCAAATCAGTAATGTGCCGCTGCTAACTAAAAGGGTTTATATAATTTAAATTCTGGACAGCTTATTCTTTTTTTCCTCTTATTTAAAGAATTTTCCTTGCTACACTTTTATAACTTTTTTTTTCTTTATTTTAAATAACTTGTAAATTTTGCGGTGTCACATGGAAATGTTAACGGATCATGTGCTTCTCAGTTCAGCGAGGTTATTAAGTTGTAGAGCGTGGCTCATGTTTTCCCCTTTTATAGTTTAACTCTCTGCATCCCTTGGGTTTATAACCAAGCAGGCTTTAGAGTGTAAGCTCTTTAGATCAGAAGTGTTGCATTTCTTACACGCTTTAAATCATTTTGTTTTCTCCGTAGGACCGTCACGACGGGAGCAGCAACGGTAACCCAAGGTTACCCCATCTGTCGGCCGTCAGCCAGCATCTGTACAACCCTGCTCCCCCTCTGTCACACTCGGGAGCTTCAGATTTCCAGCCCCCCTACTTTCCTCCTCCATACCAACCTCTGCCCTACACACAGTCTGCAGACCCGTATGCCCACATTGGAGACCCCTTCTCGCTGAACCCTGTCCATCCCTCGCACCCTCCAACATCCAGCCAACAGGGATGGCCAAACAGGCAAAGTCAAGACCACACTGGGATTTCACACCACTCCAGGTCTGGCCTCATGCACCATATTCCTTCCTTGGATGCTGGGAATTCAAGGTTAGGCAGAGACTCGTACAGGAGACCGGACCTTCTCCTCCACCATGGACCAGCTCATGGGATGGACTCCTCAAACCTAGCAGACAATCTGGGTCTTGCAGACATTAGCCAACAAATGGAAGATGTTGAGGTAACGTCCTCTGCTTAAAAAAAAAAAACCCCAAAACCTACATGCTCGGGGGAAAAGGGGGATCTTCCAGAAATGTACTGCCCCCTCATCCAGTGAGTGCGGGCTGGAGTTTGAGTTAAGGGGCTGTTCAAATACCTGGAGTTTTTAGTTGTAAGGTCTGGTATGACTTCTCTTTTCACACAAACAATATTAAGGGCCAAATTTTCAGGACCCCGAGCTCTTTGGTTTATATCCCTAATCTGAGAAGTAACATGTTAGTTGAGGCTGGCTGTGAGTGATGAGCCTTGACTGCATTAGCTAGAATAGTTTAAACAGATTCTTGGTCTGTATTTAGCAAACTCTGATGCCGTGAAGTTTTTTTTGGTTTGTATAAAATAATACGAAAATAACTGTCTCGGGTTGAAGAGATTTAATGTCGGCAACATCGGATTTGTTAAAAACAAAATAACCTTATAGTTTATTGAATAATTACATTTTTACTTCTGGTAAAAGGGGGCGAGCGATTTATCTCAACACTTAATTTCTTCTCATTCATATTTTATATAATCTGTTTAATTGGTTGATTTCTTCCACGCTGAATTGGAATTAATTTGGCTGTGATAAGATGTAAATTTTTAAATATGTTTTTCAAAACTTTTTTTTTTAAATGTAAAATTGTATTTTTCCCCCCACAGAGTCTGGAAGATCAAAATTTAATAATGCACGACCAGACAGTTATTAAAAAAGGTTAGTAGTTTTTTGTTTTAAAGTCTTTGCTTATTGCTGCTTGTTTAGTGATTTTAGTGTTTTCTGTATCCAAGAATGTTTTTTGTTACGTGACCTTGTTGCGAAAAATGTATATATTTCTCTTAATTCAAAACATGAAACTTAAATATTTTGTGAGCTTGTTTTAAAATGTTGCTATAAGAGAGTTTAAAAAAGCTGAGGTTAGTCAGAGATTTCTCCCCTCTTGATCCCCCCAAAAAAAAGCACAATAAACCTTAGAATAATACATTTCATCTTAAAAAATCTTTAACCCTTGATGTTTGAGTAGAAGCAGATCTGTTTTCTATAAACTAAACTGATTACATGATTGTGTAATGCCAAAATATTTAGATTTTTTTTCTTTTATGGGAAGAAGAGTTTTAGAATTTTATCTGCAGAGAATCACAAGTTTTTTTGCTTTGCATTTTTAATTCTATATTTTGACAGTTTAAATAATTGGAATACCATTTTAGAAATTAGTTTTTATTTTACAAATATTTTACAAATGCAATTTGTTTTTCAAAATATGGAGAAAATGATTACTGAATGATTTGTATGAAAGCGACCCAGCCTGAGGGTGTCTGCCGCAGGCTCCGTGCCGGCACTCGACTTGACTCCCTCTCGATATTACTTATCGATGCTAAACGTCTATTAGATTTCACTCTTGGGAATCTGAGAATACCCTGGCTCTGTTTTGAGGTTGAACGCATTTCACACGCAGTTGATTTAATCCTTTTTGGTTTCCATTCACCGCTTTAATGAGTGGAGCTTAGAGATTCCCCCCTTCCAGTCTTCTGATCTAGAATCAGGTCTCTGCCTGTTAATCTAGTTTGTGCTATGTTGGTGCATACGTGCTGGCAGTGTGCGGAATGCGCTACAAAAGCATTGTAGTGTTTATATAGTGTGTATGTATGTGTTATGTGTGATATATATCCTCACACAGTATATAAATGCTGTATCTATTATGTGTGTGATATACCGTGTGTGTGTGTGTATATGTATATGTGTGTATATATAAATTCTGTATCTATTATATGTGTGTGATATACCGTGTGTGTGTGTGTGTATATGTATATATATATATACATACACACATGCAGTATATAAATCTATCTATATGTGTGTGATATACGGTGTATGTATATGTGTGTATATATATATATATGTGTGTATATATAAATTCTGTATCTATTATATGTGTGTGATATACCGTGTGTGTGTGTGTATATGTATATATATATATATATATACATACACACATGCAGTATATAAATCTATCTATATGTGTGATATACGGTGTATGTATATGTATATATGTGTGTATATATAAATTCTGTATCTATTATATGTGTGTGTGTGAGATATATATATATATATATATCACACACGCAGTATATAAATGCTATATATTATATATGTGTGTATGAGGGTCCGGAAGCGAGATACCGAATCAGGGCCCTCCAAGTTTGCTCAGTCACAAGTTGTACACTGTTGGCAGCCATGAGCCTGTGATGCTTGGCAGTAACCTTTTGGCTTTTGAATAATCTATCCATGATGCTTGTGACAGCTCAGGACCTGTTTAAACGATTTATGAATTCAGATGTAAAGTTTCTACAGTTCAATCATTCTGGGGTGACGGGCACCCACTCGCTTGGTGTTATTCGGGTTAGCTGGGGTACCCCATTATCTGCTGTACTGTACAGTAAACATCCCAGCTGACTCAGTGACTGGTCGCTGGGACACGCAGTGATGGTGGTAATGGGGGAGCAAGGAATACAGATGGGTCTGTGGATGTTTCATCTCATGAACCGAGTTGAAAATACTGAATTTTTGGACATGTCCCTTCAACTGTGGCCATGAACTTTGTTGTTTTCTAGCCTTGGATGTGCTTTATATGTATGGTTTCTGTCACACAGGTCCAATTTCTGTTGGCAAAAACAACCTGAACATGCCTTATCAGAAGGATGGTCTTCTGGGAATGGTCATCAACCCAAATGAAGTCTTCTGCTCGGTGCCGGGCAGACTCTCGCTCCTGAGCTCCACCTCAAAGTACAAAGTTACAGTAGCAGAAGTTCAGCGCAGACTCTCTCCCCCTGAATGTCTAAACGCTTCCTTGCTTGGAGGAGTTCTCAGGAGGTAAGGTTTCTGGGGTCCAGACAAAGTTATTTGAAGTTGAGCAAACTCTGTGTTCAGCTTGGATCTAACCTTGTGAGAAATAGCTATTTTTTTGCTACATGGGTTCATATTTGCACCAAAGCCAAAGTTGTTATACTAAAATGTTACCGTTAATTAGTAAGATGGAGACTGGCATATTTTTCTGGTTGTCTGCTTTTTGGGGGGTTAGGAATGGTGGAATAATGCCAACAAAACTAAATCACAAAATGTCGGTTTTACTTCTGCCTCCCAATTTATAATTATAGAGGTTCCTGGTTAAATTACTTAAAGGCGCTTGTGAGAAATATTGGCAGGAACATTGTTTACGATTTCTCTTAAGTGAACAAATGACCTGAATTTATTGTTAAGGCAGAAACATGCTGGTGATATTGTGTGCATCAAAACAATGAAACTCTTTATTTTCAAGAATTTCGGCTTCGCCACAGTGATGCAAACACCCACTCTCCTACCGGTCCCACCACACTTTTTAAATTGGCGATAATTGTATTCAAATGTTCAGAGAGTCTCCCAATAGAGAGTTTGTCCTCAGATGTCATTCGTCTTCAAATAAATTACTGCAGGGGGTCCATAGAGCCATAGATCTGCTTGTAGTCATTATGTGATGACATCGGACCCCTGTGATGTCAGGACACCATCAGAGGAATGCTGACAACAAAAAATTTCTTGGAAATGAGATGCACCCTTTCCTTAGGCACATTTGTTTAGTTTGGTGTATCCATGTCTGCCTGACCTGCTTTAAAGACTAAGAGGATCCTGCAGTAGGGTCTTTATGGAGAGAGAGCTCCTGTTTCTTTAAGACCGGGTGAGGGTACCATCCATAGGATGCCCACTCATAGAACAAGGGTCGTTCTAACCTTTGAGCTGTGACTTCCCAAAATGGGCTCTAAAAACATTTCCAAAATAACTCCAGTGACCCTCTAATAGAGCCTAGAGTGATAAAGTATGGGGTCTGGCTGCGTCTCTTTCTTAGCAGCAAGGTGTGTAAGTGGTGGTGTGAAGGCTACTGATAAAATGTCTGAGTAAGTTGTAATGTTGGCAATTATATAACAAAGTTCTGTTTTCTCATGTTTTGTGATAGAGCAAAATCAAAGAATGGAGGCAGGTCATTACGTGAGAAGCTTGAGAAAATTGGTCTGAACCTCCCGGCCGGAAGACGAAAAGCTGCCAACGTCACTCTTCTTACATCGTTAGTTGAAGGTTGGTTTCTTGGCTCGTGCTCTGTGTTATGTGGTGTCAGTCATAATGTAATGTAACTGCCATAGTCCAGACTCGAGGGCCACAAATGTGTCGGATTTACCATGTGATACAGAGCAGATCTTGTGTCTTGATGATTCTATCAGGTTCCTTGAAATGTCTTAAAAAACAAATTATAGTCCTCTCCACCTGTTTCAGTCTGAAACAAACCTTAATTCTGGCTTTGTTGATGTATACCCAGTGCTGTCATCCCATCCAGCATATTGGGGCAGGTGATCCAGGATCAGAAGAGATAAGATCACCCCCTACAATTTACCTCTTTTTAATACCCTGTTATACCAGCATGTAATATCGTCTAAGAATTGGTGGAGTTGGGCATATGAAGAGATGACTTTTGATCAAGTTTCAAAACTGTTCTCATCCGAGTCCCTTTTCCAATAAACACTCTGTGTTGAATGATGCGCCAAATGAGAGATTTGAGTTGAATATTCAGTATAAACATTTGGTAAATCCCTTCCAAGCTGTTAAAACCGACTCCGAAGGCTGTTGAAAGATTGCTCACGAAATCAACAAAAGTTCCCAGCTCTGAAATGTGCTTACAGTTGTCACCCAGAACTCTTTGCTTCCCAGGCAATTTTATTTAATCCCCTTTAAGTTTTAACTTTTTCTTCTGGTAAAACAAATATTATAACTTTTTTTTTTCTCCTTACTCCTAGGCGAAGCTGTCCATCTCGCTCGTGACTTTGGTTATATTTGCGAAACCGAATTTCCCTCCAAAGCTGTGGCAGAGTACTTAAGTCGGCCGCACATGGAACGCAACGAAATGGAAATCGTAAAAACATGCTTCTCGCTGCCAAGTAAGTTTTTTTGTTTTTTTTTGTTTTTTTTTGTTTTTTTTTGTTTTTGGCTCTGTAGCATTTTTTTGTTCCATTTCTTTTTGGTTTTCTGATATTCTGCAGTTTCTTCTGATTATGGAAATGTCAAATTCCCGTGCGTGTGTTAATGTAAAGCTCTTTAGTGCTTGTGTGTTTGGCGTAACGCCATGTGGGGGTATGATGTCAGCTGTCTGTATATTACAGGAATTTGGATAGTTGTCTCGCTGTGTAACACTTGTGTGATGTCCGTCTGTATTGCGTGGGATTTCCCTAATTAAAACTCCAAAGAACTTATTTAAGTTGCCTTATGGGGAGAGGGCAGGATGTGTCTGAGTCTTGGTGACCTTCTACTTCTGCAATGTGTTTGGTCAGAAGAGGACACTTTGTGACTGAAGGCATTAGCTTGAGGTTTTGTGTGGCAATTTATGAGCCTCTAAAAAAAGAAAAAACACATTTGAAGGCTCTATTCTTCTTCCCCATTGAGTTTTGCGGAGCGAGGCTATCTTTGAGTCTGTAATAGTGATCCTGTTGCCCGATCTTGCGTTGACTGATGTTTTGGGAGCGTGACGGTTGTTTTTGTTTGAATCCCCGTGATCTCCTGGGAAGTTCTGCCTGGTGGAAAGGGTAGCGCGTCATCAGACACCTTGTGGTTTTGCAGGTAGTAAAGCGATTCAAGGTGTACGCCCAACGCAAAGCCATGATCTGTCTCTGGAAATTTGCCGGCTTCCTGCAGTCGCTCTAATCTGTCCTGAGATGAGCACCTAATGAATTTTAGAATTGGTCACCGATGCAGAAGTCTCAGAAGAGAGATTTGTCAGCACTTTTTAACCGTGCCCTGAGCTTTAATGAGGCTGTTTAGACTCATGCGTCTTAATTATCTCTTCAGAATAATTAATCTGGTTCTTTTTAATGATATCGAGATGGAGATTCGAACAAACTGCAATAAGCCCGATCAAAGATTTGCGCATGATCAAAACTAATTAGTAGCATAATGCAGCTTAATGTAAAGCACGACCCGTGTGTATAACTTCAGGAGCAGTTAATGGAAATGATGTCTTTGGGTCCCAGTCATACCCTGTGAACTGGTCCCGCGGGTGCTGGGTCAGTGCAGCCTCGTAGAGTTCATGGTTTAGTGGATTCGCTTCTTTGTCTTCTATGTATTTGTTCTCATGTTTAGTAGAAAACTGTAATGTTGATGTATGAAAAATGCGATTGCCGGTCAAATTCAAATAAGTTTTCTTTCTCTTTCTAGACAAATTTGCAAAGAATTCACAGACCTCTTAACCCAAGACCGAACTCCGCTTGGAAACGCCAGACCGAGCCCTATCTTGGAACCTGGAATCCAAGGATGTTTGTCTCACTTTAGCCTCATTACGCACGGTTTCGGAACCCCTGCCATTTGCGCTGCCATGACTTCCGTCCAGAATTACTTGAACGAGGCGTTAAAGATTGTAGACAAAATGTACATGAACGCCGGGGACCAGAGCCCAGGAGAGGGCAATAAAACTTTAGAGAAGATGGAAAAACACAGAAAGTGACTGACTGCGTCTCAGGACAGATTTTAATGTATATTTTTCTTAGAAGCGGTTCACGAGGTTTGAACAATTTACCTCCTCAGCCCCAATTGACGCGTGCCAATGAATGGACAAGCATTTTGAGCTCTTTGGCGTGCCGTGGGCGATTTCCCCAGCCCGTAACTCTTCCAAGAGGTTTTCCTGAAGGGTCGAATCCCAGTTTCTCTTGGGAAGAGAAAACTCCACAGCTACCACTCACACATTTCACTGTCAAACCGACTTCAAACTATGGTGTAAAATACAATTTTCAGTTATTTTATCAAAAACAAACTATTTTCAGTTGTTGCCAGATGCTACACCACCACCTCCTTTTTTATATATATATTTTTTTTTGTAACAAAATTTTATACATATGGGGAAAAATTCCACAGTCTGGCAGGTGACACTACTTCAGGTTATGAGATTTTAATGAAGCTGTGATACGGTTTTAAACAGACCATAATTCGCTGGAAGCTATGACTTTTCTAACTAAAGTAGGGTTTATGCGCCTGGACACTCCTATTAATGAAAATGCTTCCAATCCCCCCCATGCCCACCTTCCTAATGCCCACTACTGCTCACCCCAAATTGAATGGGTTAAATCTGAATTTGTTGCCTCTCTGTAAAGATCTAAACTGTTTGCTGGTTAGTAAATGTGGCTTTATTGGGCACCAAATTGATCTGTTCTAGTGTTTTGTATCCCTGCAGTGTCAGGGGGTCTCCGGTGGGTATATATGCATCATTCACCTGTAGCCCTGGTGAGAAGAGAGATTTGCACTCCCTTCTCTCCGGCGTGTCAAAGTGTCACATGGTTATCATTGAATCACCATCATGGCCATTTTTTGCCGGTGTCTGAATATTGTGCTCCAGTAGCGGCGGCTTATTACCTCCCGCTTGGGGCAAGCGACCCCCTAATGAGCAGTTTGTACGTGGGGTTGCTGGGTCTGAAGATCTCTGCCATATTTTTTTTTTTTCCTCAGTAATCGTTCCCTGACTCATCATGCATACGATCCCATGTAATGTATGTATATACCGGGCTACCGTCTCTTAGGGCGAGTGCACAAGCCAACTCTCTAATACACCCAGACATTTGCTATTAACTCCTTCATGGTCAGAGGGGCCCAGAAAACAATTGGTTTCACCCAATCCCCTCTTACCTTAAAGGCGTTAAAGGGAAACGTTTTCTGAATGTACATATTTATTTATATGTAATTTAAGGGGTTTTGTACATATTTGGTGAAACTTTTTAAACTTGAGGTTATGGGACGGTTGATATATTTTTAGTATTGTACGCAGATAGGGTATTTAACAAAGTCCCGGCACTGAGGTTTTATGTTGTAAAAAAAAAAAAAAAAAAAAAAAAAAAAAGCAATATTTGTGTGTAGATTACACGCCCGACGGGTCGACAGCCTTTTAACGCAGCAGCCAATGGCTCCTCTCGGCATTCGAAGTAGTTAAGAGGAGTGTTTTTATTCAGCATTTTTGGCATATTTGTATATTCCAAGTTTGAAAGTTTTTGTGTATTATACGCCTATAATAAACCTCCACAGAAGCTGCTCGTTGTGATTAATCTGACCGGCTGCATTCAGTGTGTTTGGAATTTTGCATCACAGAAAATATAAATCTATAGAAAACTTTACAATCTTGTGAACAAATTATAATATTTAAGTAACTGTCACAATTTTTCATTTAAAAAACCCAAAACACCTACTTTTTTAGTTTTAACAAAAGCCAGGAGGCAGCCGTCTTGTGCGAGGCGGATTGCTGGATGCCACACGTGGTCTGCAGCTGGGTTTCTGGTCTCGCGTTCTTAAAAAAAAAGTACTATTTTTCGTGTGGGATGTAGTATTTTTATTATTATTTTGCCCCAAAGACATTTTTAAATCGCGGTTTAGAAATTGCTCTTGGAACATTTGGCTCTGGGACTGGTTCTCTCTCGTTCATCCACAAGCCGGCTCCATCCTCTGACCTCTGTCGCCATCGGCTGTAATGGCTTATTTTGTGTTTCAGAGTGCTGGATTACCCCCAAACAACACATTTAGTTGAAATAAAATATTTAAAGCCAAATATTCATAACCGCGTTTTCCTGAATACTTCATTCTTATTACAGACATCAAACTGTGACCAGCAAGGCTGTGATTATTAATGTAACCGGAACTAAATGTGTTTTGTATTAAAACACAAGATTCAGGCCGGCAGAGAAGGGCACGCCGTGGCAGCTGGAGCTGTTGGCCAAGAGTGTGACCCACATAGTCCGCAGTCTGGCGGGGAGCGCAGCCGCCTCTCCTCACCGTGGTCTTTGAGGCTCTGAGGAAAAACGTAAGCGGCGCAGGAAACTTCGGCCAGATCACTTATTGACTTTGTATTCTCCTAAGGTCATATGAATCTTAATCGACTTATTGAGATAGGAAGATGCATAAGAAGGGCTGTTTAATGCGGAGATGGATTTCACAATTAAAATATCAAACAATAGAAATAAAAGGAGTCAATTTCTTTGCATGGAACGTAAGGAACTTTGACTTTTTACTTGGTGGAAGATAAGTGGAACAGCCTCCCAGCAGAAGTGGTAGAGGGTAATACAGTGAGGGTATTAAACATGCATGGGATAGATATACAGCTCCTGAATCTAAGTCGAGACCAACGACTGATTACGGTTTGAGTCGTTACAGCAGGCGGGACTGATGGCTCTTGTTGGTTGACTCTTATTCCCGGTTTAGTCTCCAGCTGCGATTTCAGGCCCTTTTATTTCAGGAGGATACGTTCAATAATCCCGTCTCCCATTTTCAGGCTCCTGCAATCTGGTTCCGGTATGAAGGGACAGGACGCCATATGTTAATGCTTTAACTTGCGGCTTCTCGGTCACACATGGCTGAAGGTTTTGTGTATTTGTAAAGAATCCTGCGCGGCTCACACTGTTTGATTGCTCAGACTCTCTGTGATTAATCTAATTTGGACTGTGTTAGCCGTGCCCCAGAACCGCTGAATCTCACCACTGGCCAGAGACGTGTGGGGCAGGAAGGGCAGCGGGGTATTTGGAAGTTTGGTGGAAAAAAATGCAATAACTTAATTTAAACTTGTCCCACTTGACGCCACGATTCCCCACACGGCACCAAACCACCATGTGGGGGTCAGGAGGATGGTAACAAATAAATACTGGGCTAGACTACAGCCCTAAAAGCCCCGACAATGTATATAGAAACATCAGCAAACGGCTTTATAATTTAAACAGGGTAAATAAACCCCATTATTTTTCTAATATATACCCCACTCAGTTACACAAATACTCAACAATAGGGCACAACCAGATCCCCCTAAAAAAAAGCCCCCAGAAAGGTCCCTAAATCCCTTCACTTTTCACCCATCCAATAAGGTGTACTTCTTTCTATTGTGTCAATATTTAAGGAAGGGGTGAGCGGGTCGTCGTTCCCAGGAACGTTCCTCTCATTCCCAGGAGTTTGGTGAAAGATGAAGATTTTTGAGAGTTCGCTCTCAAATCTGATATTCTCTGATAGTTAAGACAAACTTCTGAAAACTGGCCCTTAAAGAGTCAGATTATTCCATTTTTTATTGCATTTCAATGTAAGCAACACCAAATCCTTTTTTTCTTGGTCGTGTTTTATTGGTCGCCAACAGAGATTAACGATTAAAAATATTTAACCTAAATTAAGCTTAGAAGAATTAATGAGAATATGTGATTTGTTTTTCTTTCTAAACATTATTTCCAAAAAATATATATAAAATATCCTGCAAACTTCAGGCTGCATTTTATAATTTGTTATAAATGTATCTCTGTTCCTCTGAATTTGGCGAGCACTATGCGTAGAGCGCACAGACAGCCCGTTTACATGGAAGGCGCCCTTTCACACCTGTGGTCTTTGAGTCCATTCCACGAGGGATATTCCAAGTATACTCAACATGCATCGAGCTGCTCATCTGAGGCTGTAAATATTTGGACATTTCACAAGACGAACAGATGGAGGAAGGACTGTTCTTTATTTTGTAACGGAGAACACAGGCCAAGTTGGTTCCACTTGGACCGGGAAGGATTTGGCTGACGCAGCACGTGGAAACGTCTGTCCTGTGTGTTGGAGGAAATCAGGACGGCAGATGACAACTGGCACGGCCGGACCCGTAATGTACTACAAACCTCATGATACGTCATGCGTAAAGCCATGGATGACTAACACGGGCAGCAGAATCTCGGTTTGGGGAAGGATCTCCGGCTCGAGCTCCTGGTGAAGCCTCAGGTGACCTCAAGACTCTGCTCACAGTGGCAACAAATTTCCAGACAGAACAACCAATATCTACTTTTATCAATGCAGACTTGTCAATGACTAAGAAATGCACTCAAATTCCCAGATGCACATCAGAAAACTACACACCATGTCCACGTTTAGAAACATCACGCAACTTTCTTGCTCGAAACCACTTGCGTCTGGCTTTGTGAGCCGGTTGCAAGCTGCTCAGTGTAAGGGAAGAATGTTTCCGAGGCACAAGAGAAGCAAAATGTTCCAAATGTCTCAGTTTCCAGCAAACTCAAATATACAGTGTATATAATTATATAATATATATATAGATATATAGGAGGTACCAGAGTCACTGCATAGTTCTTGGTATTTATATTTAAAGTTGTATTAAGTAGTACTGCAGATAGACGTTTGCACAATGGAAATATATAACGCAGAAAGCTACAAGCACTTGGAGGATGAGAAAAACCCCGGAGTTAATGAAAATGTAATGATTAGCAATTAGGCATCTCTAATCCCGCTTGATGAAAGTGGGAGTGGGTTATTCACCCTCCGCTGAGTCGCCTCTTTCTCTGTATAACAGTCCATATGTCACGGACTCCAAGCAGCGGTCCCCCACTGTGACACTGACCACGCAACGTGTCCAGGTGTGATCGTTCCCACTCAGACACAACCCGCCTGCTGACTTCTTTGTTGCAAAAAATAATCCCTAAAAAAAAAACAGCGCTTCTCAAAATCTCAAAATAGAGGCTGGGGCCCGTTAACCCTGTAAGCACCAGAGAGAGAGCATCAAGACTATCAACCTATCGTTTCTTGGGAGAAAATCATTAATATGATGAAGAAGGATTTGGATAAATTTCTAATAAATCCAATTAGCGCACTTTATAATAATTGGCTGCATTACCCACACATTATTAGCGCTTTACACTAAGAGAGCTCTCTCCTAACAAGGAAAATGAAATCAAGGCTTTTAGAGCGGGTGCCCCATAAATAAATGGAATATAATAGTCAAAGACAAAATCCCTTCCCATCAACATCCATCAACATCCAGGGTGCATGTGAAGCCCAAACAAGCGAAGGTCTGGAGGCTCGGCCCAGCTTGTCTGGAATGGAGCGACGCGGGGGATCTCATTGACCAAAACACCTCTATCCCTCCTGTCTGTTGGTCCCCGGGTGCATCTGGATAGTGATTTACAGGTTACGCCACGGCCGGCTCGCCTACCTCTATTCATAAATTGTCCAAGGGTTTGTGTTCTCGAGTACGAACCAGACGGTTACCAGAGAATACTTTATCAGTATCACCTTTTTTGAAGACCTTCTGGAACTGGGCAGAGGATTTCCATTCTGCTCATAAAAAAAAGAGACAATTAAGAAAATAAACTGCAACTTCTACGGTCCCTAAAATTTCAGACAGAAACAAAGAACTTTCAAAAGAAAACCTGCAGCCATAAATTATCAAAATGTTACCAATCTAACCGCTAGCATGTCTGCCTTCTCCAAGTTTCCAGAATAGACAATTTATTCAGTGTTTGCAAAGTTTCCCGATTGAATCTGTTAATTAGAAAGCTGTCTCGTGCAATGTGCGGTTACAGAGCCCATTTATCCCAAGAATATACAGATGATATTTCGTGTTCTGACGACCCCTGCCATCGAGGGAACTGCTGGAATAAAATGGAAGAAATATTATTTTAATAGATTAGAAATGAGGAAAATGCTGAATATAGATTTAAATTGCAACCAGTGGCTCAGTTTTTACACCCAGGACTGCATATTTGTCTAGATTTAGCAAAGTTTGTCTTAATTTTTTATTAGCTTGGGAAATGCTTTAGAAATCGGATGTACAAACAGATGTTTCTGGACCGATTCAGTTTCACAAACATCGCTTGCTGAAATTAGGTCAGCGCTTGTCAGCGGGAGCAAAATACACTCTTCATGGCCTCCTGACTGCGCTCACAATCACGTTACAGATGGCTGTCCGGCGAGCCCCACCGCAGATCTGTGACATGAGCCTGTGCGGACCTTTAATTATTCGACAACTGAGCAAATATGCAGCGAACACAAATAGAGGAGTGAAACATCTTCGGTCTGTGTAGACATTTTCTATCTCCTCATGTCTCCAAAACGTGGCTTTTATCAGCTAATATCGACCCTAGATCACCACTTCCACCGAAAGGTCCCACTCACTTCTTTAGATACAATGTAGTTGGTGACCTCGGGGGGCATGTTTCTGAACCATCAACGCAATTCGGAAACTACGTGTGGGACACTTTAAAGGACAGCTATAAAGTCTATAAAGTCTAACACTATAAAGTCTATAAATTATGCAAACGATGAAGGAAAAGATTTACATGCTTCTGTGCGATGAGGCGGCAATAATACTCTCATATTCTTTAGATTTGGGTTAGGGTGTTAAGTCGGCTTTGTACTCTATTCTTCCCGAGGGTGAGCTATCTGAACCCGAGTGCAGTCATTTACAGATTTAATAAGCTCCGAGGACTGTTGCCGTCCAGCTCTATGGCTGTTGAATTCTATGTAATGTTACTCCAGCGCGGGGAGTATCAGAGATTTCTGTTAAAGGAATCTGGAGCCACGCGGTAACGCCGATCCCTCTCTGTGCCTCTCGGTGACTGCGCGCCGCACATCTCCCTCACACAGAAATGCTCTTTCATAATAGCGTCGCTGCCCTGGAAAATCCAATGATGTTGGGCACTCGCTATGAGATGTTCGATGCACCGAGACATCTGCCTTAAGGCCAAAAACGACACAGCTAAGGGCGAAGCCCTCTGGGCCCCAAAATCGAGCATTTATGCATAACTAAAACGCAGAACAGCTGAGCAGCACATATCTGAGAAGCAA
The DNA here is from genome assembly GCA_009364415.1 of Spea multiplicata. Lineage (NCBI taxonomy): Eukaryota > Metazoa > Chordata > Amphibia > Anura > Pelobatidae > Spea > Spea multiplicata. The sequence goes on along the minus strand of VKOC01002530.1, from coordinate 14,525 downwards.
CAAGCCCTGCGGCGGAGCAAAGCGCATCCTGAGGAGAGGCTGCACATTCGATCTGACGCCTTGTATGTCAAGTTGGTGACATCTCAGTGCATGGGCTGCGATTCACCTCTGCTTAGAAGCTCTGCAGAAGAAGCAGAGCTTGTTCTAACAAACTTATTAGCGTGATTAACCTTGTTTTGGAAGACATGGTCGCTTTCGTAGGTCAAAATTGTTTAGGCATCCTGTGTCTGTGTTTTCAGGAGGGAGAGTTTAAGAGGTGGCCATGCAAAGTTCTCACTTGTATTCTTGTAAAATCTGGTATCATAACAGCGAAGACACGCTAAAGAAAGGTTTTTCGTTCCTTTTGTCATGGATACAAGTAACGTAGAGCAAAAAAATGTTCACAAAATGAAGCCCAAACTGGTTTCAAAGGCTCTACTTTCCAGAGAGGAAAACACAGAGTCCATCCACTCGAAGGCCATCCCTGCTCTGTGTTCCTAATGTCTCCCTGGACGTTTTTGGTGACTCGCTTCTTGAAAATTCCACCAAAACTATTAAATATAGAAGGTTATTTAAAAAATGTTGCCCATTATTAGGATGGGTCAAGTTGGGTACAAATTAGACATTAGAAGAGGTTTCTTACGAAGCTTCAGCCCTAAACCCCAACTGAAGCAACGGTACAGAACTTCACACAATTCTTGTCTCTCCTGATATATCGCTTTCCCATCTAGAGACATTTCCTCGGCATCCACACAGAGAGGAGGCAGCTGTGTGTCCAAACAGTTAAAACAAGGGATTCCGTTTTAATACTTATAATCCTCTAGATTAAAAAAAAAAAAAAAAAGATCCGCACACAGATCACAAAACTGATGATATCATTTGATGTAATCTGTGGTTGTGAACGAAATAAAAAAAGGACCCACTGATTTAGCAATTCACTTCCTAGTAAAACTGCAAAAACTGCAACACGGGACCAACAAATGTATCACTAGATAGAATATTGGGGACAATTCCAGAGCAAAGCAGCAGAGACGCATCATGACTGGATTTCGGTTTCTCTTGACCTTTTCCTGCGCCACAAGAAGCGCGTCGTTACAAACCATGGGCATCCGCTCTGCTTATTATTCAGGAATCTGGGATTTGTTACAAAATCCACAGAACTCACAAACAAGGACAAAATGATCCAAACATATTTGGAAATGAACAAGGCTTTTAAAACGTTTTCTTTGCACTGAGATAGATATAAGTATATACGAGCATATGTTTTGTGTGCAATATTTGAGGGGGTTATACAGCCCTGCCGGGGCCGGTGCTAACGTCTGGGATGGGTGCAATAATAATAGCCATTCTCTCTATTTATCTAATTTAAAATGATTTTCTTTTGAAATAATCATCGGGCCAATATATATACAATTATTCCATCCTATGTGTACTGTATTAGTTTCTCATATAACTTGCCATTGCTTATTTTAAATAACTGCATTGAAAGGGCATTTAAAATGGAATAATGGCGGATGAAACCTTATAGGGGATGATTTTCTGTTCAGTGGGGTCACAGCAGGTTGATGACCCAGGTCCTTTACAGAAAGGGTTGTAGGTGTAACAGCTAAAGACCCCATTTGTTCAAGGCTGCCTTCCTGCGGCAAATGTTTTTAGACAGCTTATACAGAAATCCGACTCAGGGGGTAACTTATAGGGGAGATCAGGTGCGTGCTACGAAATATTAGGTTTTATTGATGCACTCGAGACAGGTAACTAAACTCCCCAAGTTATCCTACCACTCTGTCACCATCATCACCATCCCCACCACTGGAACACAAAGAGTTAAATAGTCACATAGGCATTTGGTTTGCTAAATCTAAATGTGCCCCCCCCTAATTCTGAAGGACGTCAAGTGACGCCAGTTCAGCTGCAGAGACCAAACGTGGGAAGATTGATCCCGTTAACAGCAAAGTCCCTCTGATCCTCTAACATTTCACACATGGTGACAGTAAGACGCTCAGCTGGGGATCATATAATTATCTTGTAGGGAGCCAAACATCGCTGGAGATCAGTCCTCCAACATGTCGCAACGCCAACGAGGATTTGGCAGAGCTAACGAGAAACACAGAGCGAGGGATATGGCAGGAAACAGAGCACTAATGTCCTCTTTCTTCATCTTTTCTGTTTCTTCTTCCTTCCTGTTTTTGGCTTCCATCAAAGATGTTTTCCAGAGGTCCTACCGATAAACATACACATCTGGCCACCATCACGGTGGTGGGCTTCCCCCAGCGGATATGGTGCATGAGCCTCTTAGCGCTAAGTACCCGCGTTGAGTTGAATTAGACACATGGGTGTTATTCATCGTGAGCACTTTATACAATTGGCGCAGTAACAAACCACTGTGCCGGTGCCTGCTTTACTGTTTAATTAAGGTTTAAGTTAATAAAATTGAGCGCGCAGCGACTCAGCTGATTAACCTGAATGCTTTGCGCTTCCTGCAACGACAAATATCATCTAATCCTCAGACCACAAACAAGATTGGTTAATGAAGACATTCCTTGGGTCAATGCCGAATATGTTAAGTCCATCTTCCACGACAGAAGCATGGACATTACAGAAACCAGAGGGGTTTGTTTTATTTGTTGTTTTTTTCATATTTTGGGCAGAGAACAATAAGAAAAAGGAAACCAGAGGATGTTTTCAAAGTACAACACTCCAGGTTTGACCAAAAACTTAAAGTGAGCGGTTCCGAGCAACTAGATCCACAAACACGCGGTTTGTTTCATCACCACCAGATAAGGTTTCAAGCACCAGAAAAAACCAACACATCGGAAACGTATCCTTTGAAGGTTTCCTATATTTACTCCGACTTAATCTCCAAACATGAAATTCACTAAGTGGATGAAATGCAAGTCATCTGACGACAATAATGAGAATAGTCCTTGTTTGTGATGGTGGAGATTAGGTGAATTCCGAGTGCCAATAAACTGCACACAATTTCCATTCTAATTTTTTAATATCTATATGAGAGTAAAGAAAACCTGATGAAAGACGGTGGATTTAAGATGATGGCGCTGGATTTCTGCCAGCGTTTGGCCTTGAAGTTTATTATTTTAGTTCAAATCAGTGCTTAAGGTGCTCATAGTTTGGCTGGGCGGCTGTGAGGACACGTCTGTGAGCGATTAAGCACTAATACCGTGATAAATAACGCTCATTCTCACCAATGTGGAGCTAATACGCTCCGTCCGGTGCGAGCATTAACCTTACTTATGATTATCTGCAAACTCTGAATGTAGTTCTGCTGCATAATCAACGTTAAGGAGAAAATGCTTAATGAACCCTTTGCATTTATTAATTACCTTTGTAAACAAAGAGTTACGAGTGTATAGCACACAGTGTAGAACATTAACCTGATCACACATGATGGGTCTCCAGACTTGGGCTCTTCCCCTTCCTTCGTTTATCAGAACGGGATGAGCCCCAGTGCTGATAGAGGGTGGCGTCATGTGGTTGGATCTAAGATAGGAATTGGGAAGCGAAGTGCTCCATTAAACACAAAGACTAATCCTGAAACCCACAGGAAATGTGAAATCCTCAAGGTTTGAGGTTCCCTTGGTGGGAAATATGGGGCTGAGTTCTAAAAGTGGAGAAATCTCTATAGCAACCGATAAGCCAATATTCCTGCGGACTGCTCTACAAAGTCCCCAGTGTCTGACCCATGTCACTCTCTTCTGAAGAAGCGGCTGACTACAGACTGGGGTATTTTGAACGCTCTGCATGTGGGTATAAGAGACATAGGGGGGATAGGGGGTGAATTGTTTAAAAACAATGCAGCATTTGGGTTGATGAGAGCCACATGATGGCCCACAGCCCGGCCTCAGGTACGTCTGCTGCTCCTAACGTAAAGTGACAGGTCTGGCTGGCCACAAATAACTAAAATACATGGCAGATAGAAGGGCATCCTGGCGGATGAGCAGCGCGTGCTGGCACGGCTCCTGGGTTTGACAGCTGCTGCTTTCCCTGAGCTCTAAGAGGCCGGGAACTTACTACAGATGTCAATCACTGAAAAACTGACGCGCTCCATGCCTCGTCCTGACGGGCACCCCCATCGGCAACCGGAATACAGCTGTCAATGTCAGCGAGGGAAAGGGACAGGAGGACAGGGGAACTCGCCGAGTTACTATGCGAGTGCAGAATTTGGAAATGTCACAATGTATCGAGAGTCAGGGACGTCGGTTGTGAACGTGCGGATAGGAGGTACAGAAGGGATAGACATCACAGAACCATCTTCAACTATGGAAATTATCTGCAAGGACGTTTTAAGAAAATAGAAAAATAAAATAAAAAAATTGAGTTTTATCACCAAAATACCTGCTATCTATAGATCTGTGTTATTGACAGAATAACCTAGATCCCTGCGTGGAGTGACAGATCTCTCCGCCTTCTGTTTACAAACAAACTTCACGCATTTATCCAGATAAGATTGACGCGAGCGGCGTTTAAAAAGCTTCAAGAACATTTTTTACAAGACGTGTTTTTGAAAAACGAACAGTGCTGCAAATCTTCAAAAAGTATGATTATTAGACATTAAGCAAACACCAGAAGAAGAATGTTTCAGTGTTTATTGGATGCAGTTTTGGGGAGACGCTATCAGCCGACAGCTGTAAGCCTTTTTGTTGCCCTTATTTTTGGGGGTAGTTGAATGCCAGGCGTTGCCTTTGGCACAGAGTATCACTTTATCATCGACGATCAGGGGAAGCTTCTTTATACGAGGGTTTTCTTTTACCGTGAACGCTGCCCGCGTGTGTCATTTGTTTGTCAGAGGGTAAATACGTCTCTATTAAAAGCAAGTATTTTGTAAGTGGCTTTTTATGGCATTTTAGTGTTTCTAGTAAAGAGGAAGCTTTTGAAGTTTTCTTACTCAAAAATGGGGCGGCTCGTCCATCAGCACGCGGCTCAGAGGAGCAGACTGAGAACTGGGAGCCGCGGCTTGGGAAGAGCTTGAACGTGAGCTACAGGGAAATAAGCACAACTATACAGAGGGGCACCAAGGGTGCCTCAAAGAACAGCAAAAATACCAGTAACACAACTCCCCCCCCCCATCTTCCAAATGTACATCATTGCTATATGGTTTTACCCTCAATCCCAGAAGGCATTGCTCTCGATGGAATACAAAGCATTTTGGGATCTATGTAATCAACTGACCCCAGAATCAATGTATTCCATCGAGAGCAATGCCTTCTGGGATTGTCAGAAGTGGATTGCATGTTTGAATGGCCTACTCTACTCAAGCTGGTATTTATTTGGTAAATTAAGGGATAAACACATTTATTGATTCTCTTTATCAAAGAGAAGGTAGCCTCTTGTGTTCTCCAGCCGACGATGGATTTGACCCAGTCCTGTTCGCCTCCACCATGAAAGGCTCTCAGACGACCTCATGTCCTTCCAGTAATTGGAGTCTAACGCTGTCTATGATTGCGGTTTTTCCTCAGTTACGTTCTGCGCACTGTGCTGCTCTTACGATTTTATTAAACCCTTTTTTGTTTTCTGTTTGTTTTTAAGGGAAAGGCCTTTCACCCTGAATAAGAGTTGACGGACAACTTGTGTCTTTAAACCTTTCACTGGTAGGATTCTCAACCCACAATCTAAGAGCCGATGAAAATGTTGAATTACCTGAAAATCTGGACAGACTTTGAAAAGGGACATTACCTGTGCGAATAAATATCCCATCCCTACCTAGACAAGGAGGAGACATGTTTGAGCCAGTCCACCATATTGGGGGAAAAAGAAGGGAAGTGATCCTTGAGACTGTAAGTGGAGGTTTCCTTCCACATGTTGTTAGTTATATTATTGTTTTGTATTACAGAATCGGTTGGTAATTCCACCGTGTTATCCAAGAAGATATATAACGAGACTCAGAGGGTATAACACCGACCACAAAAGGCATGCCACGCTGTGGTAACAGTCCAAAGGGCTTTTTAAATAGATAAAAGTTTTTAATTAGAGGGCTAACCATTTTTGCAGATCTAAAGAATAAAAGAAAAAAAAAGAACATTTCCAAGATCAGTCAATGGGAGGGTTTGATTGAGAAATTTTTTTGGGAAATTACATTTTACTGAAATAAAAGCCATCCTCACAGGTATGGAAAACAAATATAAACTCAGAGAGAGAGAGAACCCTGCCGAAATGTTGCCTTAAGTTCACAAATAGTTAAAGTCACTTCATAGAAAGTTTAACTAAATCTGAAAACATACAAATAATCCGGCCTCTTTTCTTCTTCTTCACTTTCTCAAATAAAGGGGTAAGCAGCGAGCGGGGAGGATTAGGGCAGGCTCCGGCACGCAGCGACACACACGGCGCATTAACAGACAGGATTTATTGTTGACTTACATTTTTCGAATGGGTGGATGCTGTCCTATCAGTTTGTTGAGGATTTATGTAACGCTGCAATTGTGTTACATCCTGCGCCAACTCCCAGAAAATAACAGCGTGCCAGAAACTGCCATTATTACTGAGCCCTAAAACACCACTTTTAGCTTAAAAAAGTAAATGGGGGTATTTGGAAGTCCATTGTTTATTACATCAGGGGCTCGCCTCTATTGAGTGATTGAGTGGCCACTCCACTGATACATACGGGACCAGATTGATCATCTCAGCCGCCGATCGCTTTTTAAAAGATTTTATGTTGGGGGCAAAGGTTTCCCCAACTTTTATGACAAATGTAGAATGTGGCCATCGGTGAAACTGTGCCTGGCCTGACATGGCCTTTATGTAATAAATCATAGTTTAATTTCAATCTGCTTAATATTATCCTATTTATATAATTTATATATCAAACATAATTTTATATAATAATTGCATTCAGGTGCCTAATTAAAAACACTTAGTGTTTAGGAAACATTGATGCTGGGAATTACACTTTCCACGTGGTTGGTTTTGCAATTCCGGGTTTCCCAAAATTTCCCAATAATATGACTTGCCAATATATATATATATTTATTACTTGCTTGATGCCCAGGTCTGAAAATTTACCCTGAACTGGACTCTGTGGGGTAAATTCATTAGCAATTAGTGGTTCAAAAACAAACCTCTATTTCATGAAACCCGATTTATAATCGGTTTAAAAATCCAGAAACCTCCCGTATGCCCCCATAGCCAGCATGCGCAAGCTGGAACTTTCTGAAATACTTGCTCTGTTGGTTAGAGGAAACGCATCATGGCCCGACGCACAGAATCTGCAAGTTTTCGTGGAGCTGCTGGGTGAATTAGGACCTGATGCTCCGCAGGAATTTTTGGGCCATGCCTAGCGGTCCTCGGCTTCCAGCCATTCCAGAGTTTGAAATGAAATACATTTTATCTGAATTGCTCTGGGCTTTGAGACCAACGCATTGTTGTTTGTTCATGTGGCATTACCACGTCACATCACATTTACCCTGCCTGCAGTTGGTGCCCCAAGGGCTCATCAGACAAAATGTAGCTTGGGGTGGTGTTATTTGTTAGAAGAGAAGAAGGTCACTAGAATCCTGTGTTTAATTCTTAACTTTATTGACTTTATAAAGTAATTTTGTAAAGATCGGGATGTGATTTCCTAGTGCATGGCTGCATCGCTCCCTCTGTCTGTTGGTACTGGTTGGGCAGTTGGGGGTCTCTCGACCCACCTGGCTTGGTCTGTAAATGTCAGACATTTGTTAGTTAACAGCTAATTAACAATCGTGTCCAGTGTGATTAGCGATGGCTCCATACTGATACTTTGCCAGTTTGGGAGTTGGCAGTGGCCAGATTTCTGGTATTCCCGCCATGTTTGATTGATACAACCTTAATGGATTGTATATCTTAGAGGTGACCCAGATGCTTCAACGGATCCACTCTAAGAAATATTTAAAACCAATAAATAAAGGACTGATAACCATCTGCATCAAAAAGCCCTTTTATACATGGCCTCGGGAGGGCAAAAACTCAGATGCTGCCTTGGTCAAACCTTTGCACTCCACCCAAAACATCTCCTGGAGCAAGAACCTGTTCAACCGAGAAGTCTTTCTTTATGATTCTATTTAAATATTTAAGACCACAGTTTATAATCTGCTAAGGACATATTGATTCATGAGTCAAATGTTCCGTCAGCAATGACTTATTTTTTGGGATAATATTCTTAATAAAGAAATATTAGTTTTAGGGAATGTTTCTGCCCCAAGCCATCTGCCCTATGTTTCATTTTCACAAGAAAAGGTATCATCTTTCTGCTCTTTGATCAAAATGTCAAAAGAAAAGATTGAAAACATAACTTTGAATAAGGTTTTTATCCAACAGCCAGGTTAAAAAAAAAAAAATCAGCCAAAAGCATCAAAAAGACTCAAAACAAGGATATAAAATTAACACATAAATTGCGACATTATTAAGAGCTCATAATGAGTCCTGTTGTATTTTTGTTATAAAATATCCCATTAAAAATTTATGAAATGTTGACATTATGCAGTGATTTCTACCAAATCCCTTAAAACTTTTACTCCGAGATGCCTTTAATATTTAGGCATTAATGTGAGCTTATAATAGATGACATTTGGGAAATATAGTTAACATCTTCCTTCTTTAATCCCGGTTTATTTGTGAGTTTAGAGAGGATTTTTAACGCCAGCTTTTTGTGTGCGACACAATCCTTAACTTCTGTTTCATCTTTATTAGAATCCGATGTATTCTGCCTATTAAAAATCCCCGTCTCTGTACTCAGAGGGACCGCGTAGTTTAACTCGATAGACGAGGCATCCTCCAGGTCTACAATAAACCATTTATAACGCGAGTAAAACGGCGGAAATTCAGAGTCATTTATAATTTTTAGAGACCGTGCTCACACCAGTGGAAATGACCCATCTTTCTGTTTTGTGAAAGGATGTTTTTATCTCTGAATCGTCTCTGAATAAGGAAATGTCTGTCACGATGTGGCGTGAAATTATTGCGTATTGTGGAGAATGCGCATAGAGTTCCGTCACGGATGAATCGATATATTAAGGGATTTTTCATTCTATATTTCTGTTGTGCTGTAGATCCATTTATTATCCTCCGTTTCACCGGAAGTCCCATCCGGGTCCGGCTTTACTGCCTCTCCGTGCAGTCTCCTCAATCAGTGTCTTCTCGTGTTTCTCGCAGTTATGGGGAGGCCTACTTTGATGCGTCTATCCATTCAGGTCTCACAGGGACATTGTAGAGAAATTGGAGGGCCAGCACCATATAAATCACCCAGAATATGTCCTCCCACCAATGTATTTACGCGGATATATAATAAATGCTGGGCCAGTGCCTTGGGGCTTGTAGTTTAAAACTTCCTCCTATGTGCTTCCAGAACCTCCATCATTACCTGTCCCCACCTTCCTGCCCCAGAGAGCAACAAGCGTTAACTCCTTGCTGTCCCAAGCAGTCTTTTGGGCTGGATGAAGGGATTACAGAAATAACTTTGCCTATTTGCAAAACCTAAAAGAAAGTCCTTGGATCGATAAGATGTCTCTAGCACGGTGAGTATCAACGAGGTGGAAAAAGCTATTTTTCGCAAAATTGGATCTCGATAAAACCTTTTTTTTATTATTATTAAACTGGTATTACTCCCATGGAGGTATAAAAAGCAGAGCAATGCTCAGTTATCACAAATAACGCTGATTAGCGATCGATACATTCAGTATCTCTCGGCTGTAACATTGTGACGCTGTATGTGGTATTTATAAGGATCCTGCCCGCTATTACCGGCTACTAAATGGCGACATCGCAACAAAATAATTTGTATTCTACATACAGAGGAAAAGGCCCGATTTACCCAACAATCCTACGTCTTCGCACGCCTGACGGGAATCCTGCTTGGACAAGCCCGGCTTTCTGCGGGGACCATTTACTGAGCAGAGATTCCATGTAAAAGAACAATTTCCTCAGTCAATCCAGAAAAGGCAAAAAGCAAACAGCGCGGCCCGTAAGTTTGCCAAGTGCTGTACGGTACTTAAAGGAACACAGACACTGCGGTGAAATGCCAGCTTGTGTTATTGTAAGAAAACAAACGTTTTCAGTAAATGGACATAACATAAAAAACCATAAAAAATAACTCGTGTGTATTTTTAGGAGCTGTAGTCTCTCCTAAAATATTTGAAGATCTATCAAGAAAGATCTGTTTCATGTGGCCGCGTATGGTGGGTATTGGGACTCCGTACCCAGGGGCTTTGGACACAGGTTGCATTTTGTAGGAAATATTAAGCGTTCTGTGTGAAAAACAAGGAAATTTGGTGCTAAAATACTAAAAGTTCACCACTTAATGAGCTTCATGAAATCGGGGAAAACCCAATGATGAATATTTGCCTAGAATAATATTTAACAAGACAAGAGGGGGAGAGAGGCCTCTAACTTATTGGGGTCTGATTGGCTGAAATATATTTTGAATTTTGATGGGTGATAAAATAAATGTTAAGGATATCTGAAACTGCTAACTTTCTAAGATTCCAAAAAATCTGTGAATCATCATATAAGACGTCTTCCATCTTAAGAAATTAATAGAAAGTATCAGAGAAGCTTGAGGGCAACTGCAGCAACCCAACCGTATCTGCGCCTCAGTAAATATAACCTCGGATTAGAAGAATAACGTAGTCAGAGCCCCAGGAAACAAGCAGCTCTGCAAACCGGAGGCTGTCAGTATAATCCAGGGTGTGAATAAGCCTCGTGTTCAACCAGAGAGTGAGTGGCCCTTAACATGTGTCCCTGGGAATCTGGATTACATCATTGGACAGGTACATACTCCGTCCTTTAGTGCTGCTATTCACGCTGCAGATACAGGTGTCGATACCTCGGAGAGTGACTCTGCACTGTAGCCGGGTGTCCGGCGGGAGTACGAACCGATGTAATACAATTATAATAATGAATTAAAAATATGCCACGCGCTCACCAAACTTTTATTGTTACAGATTCTGAATTGCGCAGACGTTTCTAGCAGCAGCCCGTTCCCGATGCTTCTTGAGCGATTTATATCTGTAACAATAAAAGTTTGGTGGCGCAGACGCACCGTATGATAACAGGGATGCATGGCACATTCATTTTTCGCTCATTATTACAACCCAGAAACCTCATTGAACTTAATGCTAGTTTCAGAAGCAAGCTTTTAACGAGCCAAGAGACAAGCTGGGAGCGCGTGACAGTGCTGACCACTGGAAACCCGGCACAAAGAAAACGATAAGAAGCGTTCTCTTGAGATTGGCTTTCTTTAGTTTGCAGTTCAGGTGCGTGTGATCTCACCTATCCTGCCCCTCCCAAAAAGCACTGACTCACATAATGATAATAATAATAATACCCGCACAGGGGCAGAAAGCACCCAACACAACCCCGACGCAGAATCCTGCTAACCCCTTAACTGCTGGATCAGGAAGTACAGTATCTCTGCATCCTGGGACCCCATGCATCAGATTAACCCATTCATTTCCAGAGGAGCTACATATTGCCTCAGCAGTGCCTCCTAGACACAGACTAACCTGGGGCTGTCCATTGATTGTCCCCTAATTAGTTTAAAACAATCTCAGGGAATTAGTGCTTTTTCTTGGGTGAGTTGACTACAAACTAGAGATAATATTGTCTCTAATATTAAGTTTGGTTTTGAGGGTCATTTCTGGAGAGAGGAAATTTTTCATGGAATATATGACAGTTGGTATGTGCATCTTGGATAAGGAAAGTTTAAGGTTCAGTGAAGCTCATTTTCCCCCAGTTTGGAGACATTAACCCCCAGTACTCTATCTGCCTGGAGAGAAGGTCAGCTGGGACCCGCGGATGGCCTGCAGGCACAAATTTACAAAATATTTCATTTTATTAGTTTTCCAAGTCAAGAACCTGCCTAACGTGCTGATCAAAGACACAACAGGTTGAACCTGATATACAGAGCATGGCAGGACCAGGTGCACATAAGAGACTTCAATGCCTTTCCCCGGCTGCTGCAACGAGTCATTTTCATGACACTAAAACATCTCTATAGCTCTGAAAACACATTTATCTTTAATTATTTAGGAGCCCTGAAACGATCCTACATTAATGCTCATATGGTCTTCACTGCCTGTCCCTGCTGTGGGACCCCTGGCTTATGGACCAGAATACTGACCAAGAGAAGACAGTGTCTTCGTCGGCAGCTGGTGATACCTTTTAGTGGCCAACAGATTTATTGAATAAAAGGCAAGCGTGAAGGTCAGGTAGTCAGGAAACTGAATATCACAGAATAATGCCCCTCTTTCCCGGGTGGATGCCCCTCGTCATTCCTCCACCAGGCTGAAGGACGTACCAGCCGAAACTCAGTTAAGAACCAGAGAGGTGCATCTGTCCGTTCCTCATTCAGTTACAATGAACCCCTGGGAGAGAGAGATTGGTCATACCCTCCAACGAAAGATTCAGGGACATGTTCATATGTTTAAAATATAACCAAAATAATATATTTTAAGCACTCAAATGACATCACAGAGGCTCCAGCAAATAGGATTTAACAACTAAAGAAATCAGTGTAAAAGGTAGAGAGGGAAACGTGAAATCAGGAGATAAACTTTACATTAAAGGGTTTGTATTTATATTTAATCAGAACACAAGCTCCTTCACCCGTGCTGTTGGCTTTATGAGGCGGTTACCGTTTTAACCCACGTTTGGACTCCACGTCGGCTCTTCCTTGGCACAGCTGCCTAGTGTCTTGCATGCCAAGGGGCTCCAGTGTTTGGACGCAGTTTGGTAGTCTCTAGTTTGGATGGAGATGTTTATGTAGAGATCCACCAGCCAAGGTCCCAGATGGGACTTGATGGACAGATGTAGGTCCCAGTTGCCCTGCGAAGGAGCATTTAATCCAATGGGAGCATCTGAGTCTATTGGCTTTACATTAAAGAAGATGGCCCGCTCCTGGCTGCAGCTCAATCCAAATCCTGAGGATTGTCAGACACTCTAGGTCCGATATCACAAGCAGCCACTTGCTTGTTTAACCCTTTGGGCTTTACAGAAGTGTTTAACACATTTTGCCGTTATACTGACATGGTGACATGGCTGTCAACCATTTTATGGATGTCAGGTGGTATAGCGGGTTATCTTCACTCTAATTTGCTAAAAATGTGGGTAATTCTGTTTTCTATTGGTTTCCATGGGTCCTGATTTACCTATATACTCTGGAATGGGAATCCGGTCTGACCTGTCTGTGAGCAAATAATGGAGGATCTCAAAGCAACAAAATGCCTTTTGATTTAAGGTCAGAATATGTGCAAACAATCAAAATCACAACTAAACTTACCATAAACAATGCATTCAATGCAATGCAAAGAATGTTTTGCTCCATACACACTCCACGCTCTCATCTTCATCTCACCAAGATACTTAGCCTACAATACCTTTTATCAACACTTGTTCCAGCATTGGTATTGTATGAATTGATAATTTGTTATCTAATAAACCTAATTAATAGACATTGAAGCTGTGGTCTTGATTGCTGTTTGATCACTGGAGAAGATTAGATATTCAAGACAAAAAATATTCTAACACACACAACACACCAGGCCATAAAATGTCATGTAAAATTAGCCAATTCTTGTAGCAACACCTATTTGTACTTTCATTTTACAGCCAAAAAGCAAACTCCACCTGCAGAGAAGGGCCAACCATGCTCATCTCTTTTAGCACTCGGAGGGTTAACTAGCGCTCATGTTGGTGTAACTAACAAACTGTCCCCAGACTATGGACACGCAGGGCCGACACTCCACGCTCGCCCTGGGCACTGGCTTTCTCTCGGCGATCATCTGCACTTCTCTGTCCATGTCAAACATCAGAAAGCTCCAGTCCTCAAAGCCAAAGGCTGCCTTGGGAGCACTCCCATCGTAAGATTAATTAGATTAGTTAGTCATATAGTGAACATTGGCAGGGCTGCCCCTGGGTCCTCCGTAACGAGACCTCCACAGCAAACACACAAGACAAATATTTATGTCAACAAATGGCCGTCGGAAACCTGACCATTGACCCAGATGGCCCAATTTAGGTTTCAGAAGCTGATTTGTCTCCTTTAGAGTAAAATGGACCTGAAAGGGAAATGCTTGTTGAAAACATCATAGTATATTAAACATATACAGAAAACTGTATATAAAGGTCAGTCTGTGTCATGGTGCGTAAACTCCTGGTTCACGTGAGTCACCTCGTTTTGTTTTGCTGTATCCAATGGAAGACGCACCTATTGCTTTCCGAAAACATGACAAAACACCGGTCACCAACTCGAAGCAACAAACCTGTGTGACAAGGTGACACTTCTGACATGTGGAGATATGCAAGTGAAAAATAGTGAATTCGCCAATTATTCCCTAGATGACAGTGAAAAGCTGTAATCACAATTTTAATCCACGTCTGGCTGATCATGAATGCTCACCCATCACAAAACACACTTCAGCAAAATCTGTGCACAATCTCAGGGCGGATCCACTCTGTAACAGGAACCGAGAACTCTGCGCGATCCTCTCTGTAACAGAAACCAAGAAGTCTGCGCGATCCTCTCTGTAACAGGAACCTAGAACTCCGCGCACGATCCTCTCTGTAAGAGGAACCGAGAA